>APFE030228482.1:92221-160988 GCA_000404065.3 Pinus taeda
CCCTAGCTAGTTTATTTTCATTTCTGATTGTAAGCATATTTCAGTATTTTCCATTAATGAAATGAAGTATTATTTCCGCTGCATATTTGTGTATATGGTTATCTCTGTAATTTGTTGTGTTCCTGTTTAAATCCAGATCATTGCTTTTGAGGAGGTGGGACTCTTTGGATGATAGCTATTTTGTTTGGGTCCACCTGTAGCCCTTGCGGAGATATTGAATGACTGTTGAGATATTGAATGACCTAGCACAGTCCTTGCAGTCATCAAGAATTCACATTTTTCAGGACTAAGAGACAGGTTCATTTCAATGCATTTGTGCAGTACTTTGCCTATGTTGGACAAAGCCTCTTGAAAATCACAACCATAAGGTGTAAAATCATCAATATAATTTTCCACTGCATCATGGACCAACTTGGCGAAAATACTCAGGATTTCTCTCTAGAAAGTGGCAGGAGTATTGCATAGGCCAAAAGGAAGGACCCTATAGGCAAAATTACCCCAAGGACAAGTTAAGGTGGTTTTATCCTGGTCTTTCGGGCTGATCTAGATTTGGTTGTACCCGTTGAATCCATCTAGGAAAGAGAAAAACATTTTTCCTACCAGGCCATCTAGCACTTGGTCAATGAAGGGTAGAGGGAAGTGGTCCTTCTTTGTTGCTTTTTTCAACTCCCTGTAATCAACACAAATCCTCTACTTACCATTTTTCTTTGGAACTAACACCAAAGGAGAGACCCACTCACTGTCATATATAGGGTAAATGAATCCTGCATCTATCAATTTTTGCAGTTCTTCTTTGACTATATCTTTAAGAGTTGGATTCATCCTCTTTTGTGGCTACTAGACTGGCTTGCAACCCTCTTTGATGTATATGTGGTGAGTACACACTGAGGGGTGTACGCCCTTCATTTCTTTTTAACTCCAAGCGAAGGCATCTAGATGTTCCTTTAGCATGTTGCATAACTTCTCTTCTTGGAGAGCAGAAAGAGATGGATTGATTTTCAAGGTTCTCTCATGGCCGAATTCTATGTTTTTGACATGGAAGGGGTTGGAATCGGCCAACATAGGTCAATTGGATGATTTTTTTGGGTTTCCTTTACTACATATTCTAAGGGAAATGTATTGGGAGTTGGACTTTGGAGTAGGTGTTCAATCAAATCATCTTCATCCTGTTGTCCTCCTCCCATGGTTGTTTCTAAAGTATAAAGATCAGCGGAATAAACTTCATCTTCTCCCTCCTCCTCTAACCATAAAGGTAAATCATGCTCTAGAGATGGTTGAGCATGAGGGTATAGGACTAACTGCTTGGACATATGCCCATTCTTGATGGTCATATTCCCAGCTTTGCAACTAATGTAAGCATCAGCAGTGGCCAACCATGGTTTCCCAAGGATGAGAGGGTAACCAGTAGGCTTAGCCTTAGGCTGGAGAACTAGGAAATTTGCAGGGTACTCCCAAGAGTCAATGGAGACCATCACATCCTCCATAATCCCCTTAGGGGAAACTGTGGAGTTGTCTGCAACTTACAGAACTGTTGTGGTCTTACTCAATGAACTTTGGAGGTTGAGCTTGAGCATGGTGTCCTTGGTCATCACATTAATGGCAACCCCAAGATCGATTAAAGTGTGTGGGACAATGGTGCCATTGATGTGCACATCTACTATAGGGCTTCTAGGGTCCAAATACTTTGGATAGATTACCTACCCCAGCATTAAGTCGAACAGTTGTCCAATGACATTAATGGTAGGGGCATCCCTTCTTCGCCTCCCTGGATGCTTGAAGCACTTCTCCTTAATCAACTTATTGTAAATAGGACCATATTTTATTGCTTGGAGAAGTGGAACCTTTACACAGATTTTTCAATTCTCCCAGAAGTTCAGTCTCTTCTGGGGTAGGCTAGAGTGGTTGGGTTAATCTCTTAGGAAAGGGTGGATTCACTTTAAGAATACTTTCCTCTCTTTCTTCCTCAACCTCCCTAGGTGGAGGTGGAGGTTGGTTATCCGGGAAAACTCTCCTAGATCTCAAGTTAATCTCCTGGATTTTCACAGCATAAGATGGATATGTTGTATCCCCACTGTATACTTGTTGAGCTTGTCTGTTGTTCAGGTTTGGATTTGGCTGGGCAAGCATCTGGGGTTGCTTGGGTGGAGCAAGGTGTAGCAGTTGTGGTTGGGCAAGTGGTGGGGGCAATAAAGTTGGAGCATTGTTGTATTGGGGCCTCCACCCCTAGGGTAGTGCATTCCACTGAGGTTGTGGCAGAGCATATGGTTTAAATGACTGGCTGGCTGGTTGGGAGTGATACAAAGATGCAAAGGACCAAGGAGAGGGTGTAGACCAAGAAGGATGAGCAAGGGGTCCCCAAGAAGGTATGGTTGTGGTTTGGTTTGTGTTGTAATATGCATGGGACGACCCTTGCATGCCCTGTTGGTGTGGTCTATGCCCATGAGGTCTCCTTTGGTTTATGTAGCAGAGCTGCTCAGTGACCCCTTCAAATCCTTGATATACAGCTTTGAGTCTAGGCAAAGAAGGGCACTTGTCTGTGGAGTGGTTTTCTTCATAGAATAAGAAAATTTCAATAGAATTCAATGGACATTCATTCCTAGGATGCCTCCTGGTGCATCTAGGACAAAAAATGGCCAAGACTCTCTCTGCTTCCTCCTGCTTTCTTTTAATGTGCATAGTGTCCATTTGCGAGGCAAGGGTTTGCAACATCTCACTTTTGAAATCTTACAGCATGCTTCCAATTTCACCCTTGATGGATGAGTTGGAAGAGGATGTACTAACCATAGACTGACTACCCCTACCCTTTTTCCTAGCTACCCTAGAATGATTTCTAAAGACAGTCTTGATATCCTCATAGGGTAATAGGTAGATATCTCCTCCTGCTAACAAGTGTAGGGTATCCAAAATATCTTCCCTTACTCCCCTAAGCAGGACCAACTTTAGTGACTCAAGGTCAAGTGTGCACTTGGCCCTTTTGTTACTAAGTTGGAATCTTTTAAACGTAATCCTATATGGATTCATCATTGCGTATGATCATCCTAAAAAAATTCCTCTTTAGTATCCTTTGACCAACAATAGTCTCGCTATTTTTTATTAAGGGCTTGCTGCATCTAAGCCCAAGTTGTGATGTTATCTCTAGGTAAACCCATGAACCAACGCAATGTTGCATCCTTGAGGGTAGATGGAAATATTTTTAACTTCTAGTCATCATTTGTATAGTCATAGGTTTGGCATATAACAACAAACTCAAATAGGAAAGTGTTTGGGTCTTCTGTGGTCAATCCATGGAAATGAGGTAGGGCTGAGGGGCTTATATTTTTCATCTTGGTGTCCCCATTGGTTTCCCTGATGGGGAAGGCACCCTCAAATCTCTCTCTATTCCCTCTGTCATTCCTTTTTCAGCCATTGTTTCAGTAGGAATGGGTTCTTCTTCTCCTTCTTCCCATGTAGGTTATTCAAATATCTCAATTTTCTCACCTAAGGGTTTCTCTAGTTCACAGCCACCGAAGAAGAGGGAAGGTTGGTTATTTGATGCAGTGGGGGTATTTGGCAAAAATTTCCCTAAGTTACCCCTATTACTACGGGGCATGAAAGGAAATGTTTTTGGTTTGGTTTTGTGTTTTTTTTTTTCACTTGGAAAGTACTTTGCATAATTGAAATCGTTGATTGAATGAAAACTACTGAATGAATGAAAAAACTACTTGCTGAATTGAAATCTTGCTTGCAAAATGGAAAGGAAAGCAAAAATGCAGAATGAAAAAAAAAAAAGGAAACAACTAAATTACCTTTGCAGAAATAAACTAATGGTAGAATATTGGAGACAAGAAATAGAAGAAAACAAAGCAGTAATCACATTTTACTCAGACATCTCCCCAGCAACGACGCTGAAACAAGTGATGAGCGCCAGTATTGCAGCAAGAATGCTGCAACTCCTAGGTTACCAACTTTAGTTTATCATCCCGGGGTTCGTACAAACTTGGAGGTGACAGTGTTGTATACACAAGTAAAAGTGATGGTTCTATGTGTTGTCACTGTTCAGTTGGTGAGAGACCTCTAGGTTTTTCAAGCCAGACTTCTATGGAGTCAGAAGAAGCTTGATTTCTTGATGGAAGAAAGGTAAATCTACTCTAAAAGAGAGCTACTCTACTGCAATAATGGAGAAGACAGAAATTCAATGCTAAATCACACCATTTCCTAATTAACTGCTAAGAAACTATGCTTTGCAAAAATACTAAATTAACATGAACCAAATGCTACTATCTAAATATATAAGTAAGAAGCATCAAACATCACTAATGTGCAATTAAAGAGACTGAAATAAATCTGTTTTCATTTTTTTGTCTCTTCATGCAAAATCAAGTATGCAAACTAATTTATTTTGGTGATGTGGTAGGTGAATTAAGGATGTTGGAGGATGGTTGGAAGGGTTAGGAGATGGTTGGATGGTGTGTGAGACCCTTGGGAGACTTGTGGTGACTTCCTAGATGTTTTCCCTCAATTCGGCCTCAAAACAAACCATTTCAGGAAAACCTACAGGCTGTACTAGAAACCTACCGGATTCCTTGTAAACCTACAGGATACAACTGAGAGAAAAATGCAAGGTGTTTGAGGTGATGGAAGGCTTAGGAAAGGCGTTTTATGGGTGGAATGGAGTGAGATAAGGTCTAGGATCACTCAGAAGTCAACAACAAAGATAGGAGATGGTTGGATTCACTCAATGTGCTTGGAAGAATTTCTATGAAAAATGATTAAAACTAGTGGAGGTGATGGTGAAAACAAGGGATGGCTATGGTGGATGGAGAGGAAGGTAGTTGTTGGCTATGAAGTCTTTGTCTCCTCCTGAAGCACCTGCTCTACATAAAACATGCATATTTTCCAAAAAGCTATGTAATCAAGAAACATTCTCATAAACTAGAAAAGCAGAACTAATGAACTAACTGCCTACATTATGCATGAGGAAAGTTACTGAAAGGAATGAAAGCATGGATGAGATCTACTACAAAGTAAATATGAAAAATATGACAATGGAGTCCTACTTTTCAAAACTGACCAAATGCTAATTTAAAGACAACAAACTCCAAAGCTTATAAAAGAAATAGAAATTTGTGTTTTTGGGGCTGCATAGGGATCCCTTCCTCAAGTCATGCTCCCAGAGGGAGGAAGTGAGACCGAGACACCTACTGACAACCTTTTGGTGCTCTCTTTATCCCTACTAAACTACTACTGAAGTAAGGCACAATGGAAGCAAACTAATAAACAACCAATCCAATCTACACTACTTGCAATGGAAATGCATCTAAAACCAAATTAACAATGAAGCTATGAAACTAAAATAAACATACATATACAAGAAAGAGGAGCCTTGGCTTCTAGGGTTGGGCCCTAACCCAAGAGATTCAGCCCTCTAAGTTAACTCAGTGCTGACTCAAAACAAAACTCATTCTTATTACCAAAATAGAAAATTACATCAATAAAACTTTCACAAGTTTGGAGCTTGAAAATAGCTTAGAGTTTTACAACAACAACAAAAATGAATCCTAATGAGGCTCTAGGCCTCTCTACTTATACAACTGAAGTCCCCAACGAATTTCCTAAAATCATGGAGGCTTAGCTCCCAAACTCGAGGTAAACTAGCTCTTTGTCTCTCACTTTCTCGGTTGCCTTCTAATCCTCATGGCTTGGTTGCTTGCACTCTGGGCTGGTGTGATGGATGGAGGAATATTTGAATGGGGGATAATTAAATGAGGACGATTTACCTCCTACAATCCCTCTCCCTTGTCCCATTCGAGTTTTAACCTTAGTATTGGAAAAAATTCCTTGATTTTCTCCTTCAATCCTACATTCAATGCATATTAGTCCACTAGGCATAATATCCAACTCTAACTCATCTCATAAACAAAATATAATCAAAAACATGTAATAAGTTGTGAGAAAGTTAGTTTGGCTAAGCTAGGAGGTGAATTAAGGCCCATATAATTACCCAATGATGAGGCTCATCAACAAGTCCCTTGTATACATTATATATTTTGTGTCTTTGTCACAGTATTCAACATTTTGGGTCACTCCCCCTATATTTTTTTATGCTAAGAACCGCTAGATCTATAACGCCAATTTTGGCAAGCCTAACTCTGTTGATGGTGGTGGTGGTAGCCCGCCAAATAAATATAATATCTGCCTCTAGAATATCTCTCTTTTCCATGAGGATGACCATTACATCCATGGCCACACTGATGGTCCTAATTAATTTTTTTTGAATTCAAAGAATACATGGTTTGGCATGATAGGGAGTAGTTCACTTAATTAACCAAAGTAGAGCACTTATCCTTATCTTCAAAATCAGATCATATCTATTCATTTATGCTTAGGATCCGACAATCTATCCCATATTTGAGATGGGTTTTGGTTTTCTTTGTGGGTTCGCGGACATGAATTCTTTCAAGCCAAATCTGAGATAAGCTCAGAAGAAACCAATAATTGGGAGCATTAGTAACAAGGGGGAGATGATTAATTCTATTGGTATTTGTGTGGGATTAATGGGTGGGAACCTCTCATGGCCCTATGGAGGAGAGGGAGAGATGTCGTATTTAGGGTCAACTGATATACCAAAGAGTTGTGATGCAAGGATTTTTGAGCATGCACCGCGTGCATAATGTGTACACAGCGCCACATGTACACTGTACCACCTGCACAACATGTACACGACACCACATGTACACACTACCACATGCATGACATGTACACAACACCACCTGCACAAAGCACCACATGTACAATCATACACACAACACCACATGTACATAGCACCTATGTACAACATGCACACCACACCATATGTACACAACATCGCATATGCAACATTCACAGAGCACCACATGTACACAACATTGCATATCCAATATGTGCATAATACCATATGTACACAACGACGCATTTCCAACATGCGCACAACACCATCTGTACACAGCACTACATAAACAACATGTACACATACTATGTATATAATAGTAGTATTGCACATCCAGAGACCACACACTAACTCTACCAAGTAACCTTACTTCTAGTGTCTTTCCACCATCCATGCTTGTCCCAGCATGTTGCATATCATACTGTTTTCATTTCATTGATGTATCCCTCAACATTACATGTCCATAACATAAACATAGGCATGGTACAAGCATATAATATCAATTCATATCCACATGATACTGACCTTGTAGATCTTTTCAAGGCTACTCTGCCACTTGATTCCCCATGAAACCAGGAACCTCTTCATGCCATTCACCTGCATAAGCAATCATTCATCTAGGAGTGATTCCTGACAACCTTGTCAGACAACAACATACATACATGCATATATAGATATAAACATTAGCATAAAACAATCATGATCCCTGACAACCCTATCAAACAATGACATACATGTATGCATCTATAGACATCAGCATAATCACGATCACAACATAATTACCAGATGTCATAAGCTCAAGTTTAAGAGAACACCCTTTATCCATGCAACTCATGCACAACATCGAGAATAGTAGTTCCCAACTTAGCCAAGGCATATGACGCCTCTAATCCATTTACTTTACCTTTCCTGCCACTTTTCTTGTGAATGCTTTATCACCATCTATTTACCCCAATGGACCTAACCAACTCAATTTACTATCATACTCTTGCCTTCAATTGCCCTTACTCATGCACTCAGCTTCATCTGAGTCTTACATTATCTATTAGGTTTCATCCAGCTCTTCCTGAACTCCATTGATTTTTCTCTTTCCCAACCAATTCCCAAGACCCTCAATACATAAAAGGAAATGGACAAGAATAAAACCATGAAAACCAATAACAATATGACACCACAAACAAAGTTGCATGATCATGCACTAGATGCAATCAAGACCACAAATCAAGTGCAACAAATCACAAAAGACCAAAAGCACAAGACTAGCAACAAACACCATGACTCAATCCCCATGGCTTCCTAGTGCTTCCAAGGGAAAACTCAACCCGAGCCTTCTTCAAGATTTCATGACATTCTCTTTTCCATGCAATTCCCTGCATCATATTTCCATAAACACATAAATGTCAGTGTATAAATAAATATACAATATACTAGCTATCTTGCCTTGTTGTGCCAAGCATGTTGCTTTGTAACTGAACACATCCACACCATCTCTCAAGGGACTCCATTTCCCTTGATAGATCTAGCTATAACTAGACACCAGTTGTTATACATGTCAAATACATGTCCATGAGTATAACACACATCCACATTATTTCAGACAAGATTAGGGTTAAGAAGACTTCTTGTATTCAAAGAATTCATTCGTTTGGAAATGTGGTTTCCAAATATAACTAAAGGCATTCTCACCCAATTCCTTTCTTTTACCTTTTTACCTTGTTGCAATTGAGTCTTACTATGTATTGTCACGTCACCCAACTGTTAGTTATATAAACACATCAACTATTACCTTGTCACACTAATATCAAGCATAGTGCCCTACAACTACTCACACATGTCGATCACATGTTCCAAAGATCGAGACAACATCTCTATTAAGTTGAAATCAACCTTTATCGAGTCTAACAACCATGTCCTAATCAACATTTAACTCACATTCATTAGTCATAATACATAATGCTACAACTATCACCTGCTTACACTCAAGTACATATCAATTATATCAACACATATGTGTTAGTACAACCATCTTAAAACAATATCATTTCGTCATGCAATCTTATAGACACAAACTAATATTTATGCAATTAATAAAACATTCAAACAATAGATAGAGGACGTAATAGACACCAAACACTCCAACACAATATAGATGACATAATTAAACATTCAAGCACCAAGTAGACGACATAATCATACTCATACCTCAATGTAGCTTAGGGGAGGCTATCTTGTCCGCACAATCAATCTAGATTAGCATGATATAACTTCACAACATATCAACTCAAACATAAATAAGGTCATGATATCCATAATAATAACTAGCTAACATGTTCACATCATAAAGTCATAAACAATCATCATTCATGCATAACAATCACATATGCACAGTCAATCTATATTAGTACAACACAATATCACAAATAGGTCGACTCATACCTGAATGTCATAACCCTAACTAGGTGCATAGGCCAATCCAAATTAGCATGATAAATATAACATCAAGATCCTAGGTACAATGACCATAACCATCATGCCTATGACCACAATACATATAACAATAAGTTACTATCCTTCATGACTAGCCCACGCATGTACATATGATCACACTGATTAATTAACATCTATCATACTTGTAAATAAAAAAGCCATATACTAACAGACATGTAGATAACCCTAATGCTTATAAAAAACATTAACCAACATACATGCATACTCACCATACAAACATGTATGATGATCTTCTCTTACCCTGACATTCAATGATGCAACCTCGCTTTGATGATCTGCATCTCCTACTCTATTTTAACCAACACATCAGCATCATAACAACCAACAACATCTTGATGACCTAAAATGCATACACTAACCTCATGGACAACAACCTTAACCATCAAAATGCATGCATAACAACATATAGACATTGACATGCATAACAAATGCATAACTGACATGCATTCATGACTATCACATCCAAAAAAAACACCATCAACTTCCACATGGCGACACAGTTGTAATGACCACCACCATGCATACATAACAAGCATAAGGACACATATGCAACCGAAATGTACATATGACAACACATTTATCCAAGGAGAATGAAAACCATACATCACCTAAGGAGAAAAAAACCATGCTTTGATACCACTCTGTAACACCCTCCTCCCACATTTACCCAAGTTAACCAAACAACCGGGGTAAAAATGTGACAAAGAGTTACTATGATGTGATTTAACCTCCTAGGTCACATTAAGGAAGTGGAACCAACGAAACACAACCAATCTGGCCTCCTACACATGTTGTAGAACCTTAAGGAGCCAACCCACCCTTCCAGGTGACCAACCCCTGAGGGAACTCAAAATTTCAATGACCTAGAGCCCCAATCACCCCCTTTCCAAGGCCTCCATGCGATTGAGAGCCTCAGTCGCTCCCATGAGCCTGCATGAGTGCGACTGTGGCCTTTTTCTTCCAGTGTTATGCTAGTGACTACGAGATTTAAGGCTAATTTCCAGGGCTAGAACCCAGTCACTTCTTAGAAACTCCATGAAACCTCCAAAACCCATAAAAGACATGGAAACAATTCTTTTGATAACAAACTTGATCAAGGACTAGACTGGACCTCTACTAGCCATGACAAGAATTTCATCAAACATGTCACAAATATGCATTCTAAAGGTTATAATAACAAATCTGAGTAAAGGGTTCTCATACTGATCTAAAAATCACTAAGAAGAATTGGTGCCGTATCACATTAGTTGTATTATCATCTATTAGGTCATATGTTCATTGTTCATTCATTTACAAATCAAAACATGATGAGAGCCATACATCATCATTGTCATAAAACATACTCATAACCAACATATAAACAACAAAAATAACCAAGATATTACAGCCATAAGATCCACATATAAACTAGTACATTTACACATGATATACCAAGGAGAAGTAACCCTTATTGATGGATGAAAAATGCAACCAGGTATACGAATTCCACGAACCACCCGATCGTAGATTGGGTTGAACCAAATCTTTCTTTAGCCAATCACCCCCATGCCATATTTCAAGCATGAGTGGGGAATATCATTAAAAAAATCCAACAAAACCAAACCAGGACTTCTAGAGGCCAAACCACCTCAACCCTCAACCAGTGATTCCACCTCACGGTTGGACATCACTAACCTTCACCAAATTGGTCTCTACCCAAACTATCCAAGGCTCCAGAGCCTTTTTTCCAACCAAGGTTTTCAGGACTAGTAACTCAATCCATAGTTGCAGTTGTGATTCCAGAGTATTTGTCCAACCAGGGCTTCCAAGACTAGTAACTCAACCCACCAAGGGTCTCCAGAGTGTTTTTCCAACCAAGGCTTCCAGGACTAGTAACTCAACCCAATCTGTTACAGGGCTTCCAGAGCATTTGTCCAACCAAGGCTTTCGGGAACTAATAACTCAACCCATAGCCAAAGGAACATGAGCACCAACCAAAAAACAAAAGTAAAACCCACAACACCATGGTTATCCAGGAAATGGAAAGGCTAGGCAAAACCATTGTCAATCCAAGCAATCCTCCATGCCAATGACAGATCATAACCAAGAACCACATGCATATGCCATGTAGGCCAAAATTAGTAAGGGAATCATACATGCAACTCGATATCTGCAAGCAAAACCTGTTGTAGTTGTTGACCCCGATGTCCTCTTGCACATTTTTGCTTTTCCTTTGCCTTATTGCTCTAAATTCCAATTATGCCACACTCCTCCAATAGTTCTCCAAGAAAACTCTAAGTGTCCAAGAGTATGAGAGAGAGAATAGAATGAGAGCTCCAAAATTGAATTGACAAAAGTCTGAACTGAAAAAAGCTTGCCCATTGATCCTCAAAAGCCTTTTTTATCAATGAGGCCTCTATTTCTTCATTTTCCATTATTTTCCTTCATTTTCCTCCTCACATGCAACCTGTGACCTTTCACTTTCCTTTTCTCCTAATTTCCATTATTTTCATAAATAAAATGTCAATTATGCCTCTTTGCCTTTCCAAAGCCTTTGTTGATTTCCTTATCCATAATAAACCAAATGAACACCTACTAGGATATTTTTCCCACCATTCAACTTGGAATACGTATCCCATGGCCTTGGTCTTATATTTTTTTTTTACATGGATTTTTGACCAAGGTTGTTACAGAGATGGACAGAGGAAGTGATGCTGCAAGGCTTCACAGATGTAGATTAGGCGAGAAATCCATCAGATTGGAAGAGCAACTCAAGAGGAATTTTTAGTGTTAGGTCAACAGCAATTTATTGGTACAACAAGAAGCAGAGAATAGTTAAACTCAGCGCAACAGAAGAAGAGCACATGGTTGTCAGCCAAGCAATTTGTGAGGCTATCTGGATGAGGAAGATTCTTGTTGGGTTATTTGGTCAGATGATGGATCCTATGGTGATTTATTGTGACAATTAGAGTTTTATCAAACTCTCTGAGAATCCAGTTTTTCACGATCGGTCCAAGCACATAGATATCTCATACCACCATCTACAAGTTTGTGTGCAGAGGCAGATCATGTTATTGCAGTACACTCCGACAAAGGAACAAGATGCAGACGTTTTGATAAAAGCCTTTTCAAGGGGTAAATTCGAGTTCCATAGAAGTAGGACTAGGGTATCTAATAATCCCTTTCTTGCTGAGAAGGAGTGTTGAAAATGCAATAAGAAATTCCTAATTTAATTTTCCCTTGATTAAATTAAGAGAAATTTGAAATTCCACATCAACAGACAACTTGAATGAGTTAACTGAGGTGATATAGTTGTTATCATTCAGTTAGATTAGTTAATCTGAGTTGGGGGCATGAACTTGAGTTATGTACAATGATTCCTAAATTTTAGGATACTGGGTTGAGTTAATCTTAGTTGTAACAAATTAATTCAGTTAAATTGAGTTATGGTCAGTTAAACTAGTTCCAATTGTTGAAGGAACTAGTGGAAGGTCTAGCATTGGGGTGTAACTTCAATGTTTAACTAGGTAACTGATCAATCATCCTAAATTAACTCATGCATGCATAGAATTTGAGTTACCCAGATGAGATTGGAGTTAAGGGAAGTGTACTATCAGTTGTAAACTACTCCAAGTTGTATAGGTGGTGCATCCAGTTAGAGAAGGACCTAAAGGAATTGTGCAATCTAGATTGAGGAATTTCCTAAATAATAGGGGCTAATTCCTTGAGGAACAACACAAGGAAATAGGAGCTTGGAGGCTCTACATATTAGCTAAGTATTAGCCAAGTTCAGTCAGTCAGGCATAGGACAGAAGATACAGGTGTAGGTTGAGCTCAAGGTAGAGCAGAGCATATTGTATTCATCTAGATTCTTTGATTAATGCATTACAGACAGTAAGGGGTTTTGAGTAGTGGCTTTCCCCTAGATAAATATTTGTGTATGTGTGTTGAATCTTGATGCATGTTAATGATTTGTGTTCTCGATCATGAATTTTCTTCCACAAATCAGTAGAGTAGACTATAGTCTTGTGATTTAGTAAATTTCATGAGCAGTTTAGGATCTACACATTAATTTATGCACCATCCTTCTTGTGCACCCATACTACTAGAGCATAGAATGAACTTTGACTATGTTGAATGATACCAGCCTCTAACATTTCTGCAACCATATAGTCAATTTCACTCTTTTGGGCATAGGGATATCTATAAGGTCTAATGTTTGGAGGAACACTTCCTGGAATCAAATGAATAGCATGATCCTAATAAAAAATAAGTGGGAGACCTCTGGGAGTCTCAAATACCTTGGAATGATTGTCTAATACTTTTTGGAGATTTAGAGAAATAGATTATTTTGATGTTTGAACCTCTATTGAGCATAATTATGTAATTACGCCCCTTTGTTCTTTCTTCAAAATATTTCTCATGTCATTAGAGTTGATTGTCTTTCTTGGTTTCCCTACAATACCCCTTAGTTCAACTTCCTTTCCTTCCGAAAATAAAAATCAAGAAAACTTCTTGAAAATTAAAAGTTATCGTCCCCAAAGGGTGTAACCATTGGACTCCTAGTACATCATCAACACCACCCATTGGAATGGAAAGAATTGGACTATTCAATACATATTCCCCCATGGTTAGCTTGATATTATGGCATTTTCCAAAGAAATTTATAGTTCCTCCATTTGCAACCATCAATTGACACTTTGGTGCTAGATATAGGCAGTAATTCAATTCCTTGGTTATCCTACAATGAATAAAATTATGGGTACTACTCGAATAAATTAGAACTATTACAATTTTCTTCTTGATATATCCTTCTATCTTGATAGTTTGAGGAGTCATAATTCCTGCCAACGCATTACAAGATATGTTTGGATTCATTTTTTCTTCTTTGGGGTTGTTTCCTAGTGTATATCCTCCTCTTTTGATGTTTCTTGTTCCTTTTCTTCCTCTTATTCACAATCTATGTAGAATAATTTCTTCTTAGCACACTTATGACCTTTAGTGTATTTGCTACCACAACAACTATAACAAAGCCCTTTTTCTCTTTTTTCCCTCCAATTTTAGTGGTGTCAACTTTGTAGGTTGTGGAAGACTAGGAGCAACAACACTTCCATCTTTATAATTGTGAGTGGTAGACTTCCTTGTTGCCATAATTTTGCTTTCAACTTTTATGGCCACCCTAGATGCCTTAATCAGATTCCCAAAGGTGAACCTCATGTTCGATGTTATCCTTTAAATACCCTATGAAGACATCAATCCTATGCCCCTCTGGAATACCAGTTACCCTAATATTAATATTTTGGAAGTCTTCAATGTGCTCTGCCATTGGACCTTTTTGTTTGAAATTTATCAATTTTCTAAAGAAGGTGTTGCTCTTTGTATCTTCATAATGTGCTATCATTTCCTCCATAAAAAGTGACCAGGTGACAAGTGGTTTACAAGAAAAAATCCATCTATACCATACAAACTAATCTGGTTCTAAATATAAAGATGCAATATGTACCTTTTGTGAGGGTTGCACATCTTGTAAATCAAAATGTTGCTCCATCTGTAGTATCCAAGTTATCGGATCCTTGCCATCAAGCTTCCTCGTATCAATATTTTGAATGTGGTAGGTCTTCAATCCAAATTTAGAGTCTCTAAAATTGATATTTTCCTTTTGTTCTCATCATTAGGTTCATGGAATACCTTGTTGCCATTAGGAAGCATTTGTTGTAGTAGCTTTGTAAAACCTTCCATTTCTACTTTTAAACAATCCTTCAAACCTTCCATTTTTTATTCTAAAGCATCCATATTCCCTTTTAAACCATCCATATTAACATTCATCATCACTTCCAATTCATTTTTGGTTACTCTTTGTGAGAGTGAAATTTGTTGCACATGGTCTCGTAATTTTGATATATCATGTTGCATTTTCTCCTCTTCTTCAGGCGTCATAGAAGAGATTTTTGGTTGCTTACTAGGTGTGTCCATTTTTTTCGAGGCATTTTTAATTCCAACAATGATATCTATGCCTCTTTATTCCCTTTGAATCACTTCAAACTTATTTTTCAAACAAAAGTTATGCAACATTTAAAAAAAATTATACACCTTTTTATTGTTTTTTAGGAGCTCAATATTGAAACTGTTGTATCTTTGTAATTTTAGGTCTCCAAGGTCTGAAATTTCATCCTATGGTAGCCCTCTGAGTCTTCTTTCCAACCCAACAAGTCAGACCAATATTGGATTTTTCAAGAAAGAGTTATTCCCAATATCCCATGGTGACCTGATTATCGATTGGTTCAATAGAGTGAACTTGTATGGAGTGCCACATGTCACTGTTTCCACCTTCATCCCTGAAAATGCTACAAAAAAAAGATAGTTTGTTCACTTTCAATGAATTTTTATGAAATTAAAATCCTATGCTCAGAGCGAAAGTTATGATGATTTTCCCTAGGTCACTTGTTTGAGATTGAATTATGGAGCGTGCAAACACCCTAACTTCCTCAGATCATATCTCTGAAAATATAGCGAACCAAGATCTGAAATTCGTACATGAAGTTCAACAATATTTCAACTCCACATGGTTGAAATTTCATCTTCTGAAGCCTCGTATAAAAAATGTTAGAGCGAAAATTCCAAGATGGCTTGTTTGAAGAAGCGAAACCTTAGAATCTAAAGCTTTGATATGAAATGTTATGTAACAAGCTCATAAAATAGAAGAAAATATAGATAAACAACTTAAAAATTAGCCTCTTCGGGAGGGAAATGTCCTTTACATTACATAAATGAATAATTCTTGGATGATACAAATGATAAGACCCCCTTGGTATATATAGGAGTCTAAGGGGTCACATTATAATCAGAGTCTACATAACAATAATAATGTAAGGGAGCAATAATAACAAGGGAAATTTCCTTTACATTACATAAATGAATAATTCTTGGATGATACAAATGATAAGACCTCCTTGGTATATATAGGAGTCTAATGGGTCACAATATAATCAAAATCTACATAACAATAATAATGTAAGGGCACAATAATAACAATAGTGGGCTTCTATGTGGCACAACAATAACAATAAGAGGCTACACTAACAATAAAAATAAGGGGCTACACTAACAATAACAATAAAGGAAATACACTAGTATTATCATCCAACTCATTCAATTGTTCGAGTCGGTGTTTCTGGGCTTCTGAAAGATCTAAACCTACTTCAAGGGTTGTCTTGTGCACCTTAATTTTGAATTCCACTAGAAACAAAGGGGATTTCCCATAGAAAATTTCATATGGTGAAAACCATGTTGTGTTCCGCCATGTTGTTCTATACACCCACAGTGCCTTAGGAAGTTTTTCAACCTAATTCTGGTAATGGTTCGCTACAGTATTTGTAAGAATATTCTCTAGTACCTTGTTTGTGATTTCAACTTTACCATTCTCTTTAGGGTGATATGGAGATGTTACCCCATGCTTGATTCAATATTTCTTCATAAGTCCTGCTATCAGATGTGATGTAAATTATGCCCCTCCATTTGAAACTATCTCTCTAGGAGCTTTGTACCATGCAAAAATAAAAAGTCTGAGACAACTCGTTATGTTGCTTTCACAACAGCCTTGGCCTATACCCACTTTGTTATGTAATTCGTGCAAACCAGAGTGTGAACTTTCTGCTGTGAAGGCAGATTAAATGGCCCAATGAAATAGATAGCCCATTTTTCAAAGGGATTAAGAGCTAGTTGGGCCTGTAACGACATTTCATCTCCTCGACTAGGTTGACCCATCCATTGGCAACTATCGCACCATCTAACATATTTCCTTGCATCGCAAAAAATAGAAGGCCAATAGTATCCCATTTGTAGCACCTTATGACTTGTCCGCTTATCTACAAAATGTCCCCCTCAGGGACCATCATGAACATCTTTTAGGACATCATAGATGTCATCTCCACTTATGCAACACCGAATTTTCTGATCAGATCATGTGTAAAAAAGATATCCCTCTATCCATTAATAACGAGCAATATGATGGATAATCCTTCATTGTTCTTTGTAAGATAAGTGTTGACGCACCTTTCTTGTAGTAAGAAAGTTAGCAATATCTGCATACCACAGTGTGAGTAGAAATTGCAAAAATATGTTCATCTGGAAAACTATCCTCTACAGGCTTACCTTCATCACTAGTATCCATCCTAGACAAGAAATATGCGACTACGTTATCTTTCCCTGGTTTGTCTACAATGGTAATATCAAACTCTTGAATTAATAGTAACCATCTTATAACGTGACCAGGGGTTATTGGTTTTTTCATCATATACATGATAGCTGTATGATCAATGTGCACGAAAGTAGGGTACCCTGTGATATAATGCCAAAATTTATTAACAACATAAATGACAGCCAAGAACTCCTTTTCAGTTACCATATAATTTAATTTAGCAAGGGTAAGATTCTTGCTGACATAGTAAATTTAATATGGCTTCTTGTCCTCCTGCTGCCCCAAAACCGCCCCTACCGTTATTTGAGAAGCATAGGTAGAGATGTGAAACAGGAATTTCCAGTCAAGACCACGTAATATCGGAGCCTTGCAACCTAGTTCTTTGATTTATACAAAATATGCTTCACATTGATCTGTCCACACAAATTCTGCATCTTTATGTAACAATTGAAAAAATGGGAATGCTATTTTAGAAAACAAAATCTATGAAACTCCTATAATATCCAGCATAACCAATAAAGTTGCGTACCTATGTTGGTGTCTTAGGCATAGGAAATTTTAAGATTACCTCTACCTTTGTAGGATCAACCTGAATTCCTGCAGCTGAAAGCAAGTGTCCCAACATTATCCCTTCTTTCATCATCATATGAAATTTGACTATGCTTAGAGAAACATGAGTTTGCTTTCATCTTTCAAGTACTTTCGCTAAGTTTTTCAAATCTTCTGTAAAGGAATCCCCATATGGGGTAAATTCTTCCATGTAAATCTCAACACTATCATTAACTAAATCAGAGAAAATTCTTAATATTGCCCTTTTAAAGGTAGCAAGTGTGTTACAAAGGCCAAATGGAAGGACTTGGTAGGCAAAGGTTCCCCAAGGGCATGTGAAGGTAGTTTTGTCCTGATTCTCGGGAGCTATTTGTATCTGATTGTATCCGCTAAATCCATCTAGAAAGGAGAAAAACTCCTTCCCATCTAACGTATCAAGGACTTGGCCAATAAGGGTAAGGGAAAACGGTCTTTCTGAGTTACTTTCTTTAGTTCCCTATAATCAACGTCGATCTGCCACTTTCCATTCTTCTTAGGAACAATGACCAGCAGGGAAACCCATTTACTTTTCGATATTGGAGAAATAAAACCCACATCTAATAGCTTCTGCAATTCATCTTTGACAATGTTTTTTTACGGCAGGATTCATTCTTCTTTGTGGTTGCCTAATATGTTAACATTCCTCTTTAATATATATATGATGAGTACATAAATCAACAGAGATGTTTTTTATATTGGTATACTCCCAAGCGAAATCTTCTTTTTGCTCCCGAAGGAATTGTAGCAGTTGTTCAGATTGGGAGTGTAAAAGGTCAAGATTAATATTTAATGCTTTCCCTGGTTCACTTTCTACAGGGAAACTATTACGAGGTACAATTTCAGGAATGTTTTCTATTTCCGTTTCTGGTTCAATATCTTCTTGAACATTGCAGCTCATGACAGTTTCTAATAGTTGACGGGTTGAATCAAAAACGAATTCAGGAATGTTGAGAAAGGTGCTAATGGCATCATTCTATGTTTCAACTTTAAAACAAAGAGCCTCGATGGTGGTAAGGATGGGTCTAATTTCTTCATCTTCAGATTCAGGATCTTTGGCAGGTAGAGACTTTTGAATTAAGGTAAATCCAGGTTTATTTAATGAACTTGGTTCTACAGGGGGGTAAAGGATAAGGTTCTTTGTAACTTCCCCATTGGATATTAGCATGTTTCCATACTAACACCCAATGTAAGCATTTTCGGTTGCGAGCCAAGATCTTCCTAAAATCAAAGGGTGCCCCGACTGGGCATTTGGTATGTAAAACCAAAAGGTCAATGGGGTATTGCCATGAGTCTACCGAAATAGTGATATCTTCCAGCTTCCCTATCGGTTTAATAGTAGACCGATCTGCCAATTCTAAGAGGGTGGGAGTTGGTTTAAGGTTCCACAGACCCATGGTAATCATGGTTGCAGAGGTTATAACATTAATTGCTGCCCCCAAATCTGTTAGTACATTTGGTATATCCACCCCATTAATCTGCACTATCAGAATCAGATTCCTAGAATCCCCGTATTCGACAGGTATAGATTTCCCCAGCATTATATCTGATAATTTACCCATGACATGAATAGCAATTGAGTCCTTTGGTTTTCTGCAAAGTTTATTAAACAATATTCTTTAATTATCTTAGCATAAATTGGTATGTCCTTCATAGCCTGAAGTAATGAAATTTTAACGAATAAATTCTACAATTCTCCCAAAAAGTCAAATTCAAGATGAGGACTTTGTTTGCTCAAAGATAATCTTTCAGTATAAGGTGGACTAGTCTGACACCCTCTAGTAATAATAGTCTGCAAAGGGGATTTCTATTTTATAGGAATCCATGTTGGCTCATCCCCTATCATTCTTTGTTCTGGCTCTGAGACTTCATCATCTATATGCTCAACAATTATAGGTGAAGTATGAGTATTGACCACCTGACCAGATTAAAGATTTAATTCATTACATTCCATAGTGGAAATACTATATGCAGGGAGTTTGAGTGTCTCAACCTGTTGAGCCCCTCTATTATTTGGATTCAGAATGGGTTGGACAGGAAATTGAGGATGGAGAGGAGGATTAATAGTGGGTGCATTAGCAGGCAGTTGTAGTTGTTGTTGTGGCATAGGTTGGGAGAATTGTCCTGGAGGAGGAGGAGGAGGTCCACGCCAATTCTGGGACCATGAAGAATTTGGACCAGATTGAGGATATCAGGGTTGCCAGGGCATTGGATATTGGTAAGACGACGGCCAAGAAGGTGAAAAAGGTACAAAATGTTGAGCAAAATTCATATTATTAAAACACTGAGACGGGTCTCGAGGCATACCTTGATTCATATTCAGCGGTTGTGGTTGCCATGGTTTCCTTGATCTCATAAAATAAAGTTGTTCTACTTCTTCATTCGTCCCTTGAAAGACTGCCTTCAATCTAGGAAGAGACTGGCAAGTGCTTATGGAATGAATCGGTTCACATATCACATAAGTCTCCATAGAATTTAATGGACATTCCTTCAATGGATTCTTCTTCCTAAATTGAGGGCAAAAAATGGACATGGCCTTCTCTGCTTCCATATGCTTTTGCTTCGCCTGTAACATGTCTAGTTGTGATGATAATGTGCTCAGGATATCAATTCTTAGGTTGTCCAAAAAATTCCCAATTTTAGCCTTTGTAACTCCACCATTGGATGTTTTGAGATTTCGGATTCCCTACCTCTGTCTCACAACCCCTCTTGAACACTTGATGCATAATTCATAGATGGTATCAAATTCCTCCTTTGATATATCTCCTTTCCCTACTACGTTCAATACCTCCAGAGATTCCTCTCTCGGTGCCTTGAGAAAAATGTTCTTCATGATATTCTTATCCAAGTCACTATGACCGGACCTTTGCAAACTATATTGAAAGCGTTCCACAAAATCTTCCATATTCTCATCCTCTTTCTGCTTAATCTTAAAATCTCTTCCTTTACATCTCGGGATTTGTAGCAGCCCCGATATTTCTCAAGGAAAATCATTTTCATATCATCCCATGTAGCAATAGATTTTCCTCCCAAACCCATAAACCATCTTAAACTTGTGCTTTCAAACTTGCGGGAAATATCTTCAATTTTTGAGCATCAAAAATGTAATTTTTACCCCCGACAAACAATGTTGAATCCAAAAAGGAATGTGTCCGGCTCATCATAAGTAAGACCATGGAAATTGGGTAGTGTTGTCAAAGGAATAGGCTTCATAGTTTCATCACCTCTGATATCTCCAATTGGAAATTCAATTGAAGAAGTTGCAGAAGCCATGAATATATACCAATATGCACTTGGAATTTCAACAGGTTCTGGCTGTGTTTATTCTATAACAGGTGATGGAATTTGTTTAACAACACACCCTTGATCAAATGGTGCCAAGAATTCCCTCAAATATTCTTCCTCTGAACTTGCAATATGTAGTTGCTCATATCCTCTGCTTGCTACTTCTTCTTCCCCGAATTGCACTTCTGCTATTGGAGGAGGTTCTAGTTGTGAAATTGATTTCACTCCAGATTTCATATGAGATCTTACCCTAGCATCAGCTCGTGATGATTCCCGAGACTCAGCCCTTGAGATGATCTCTTGGATGTAAGTTTTTCTCCCCAAATCAGCCCATTTTCTTTTCAGGGGTCTAACTCTGCCCCTTTTATTAGTGTCTTTGTTCATACAATCAGGAAATAAAAGGGAAACATTCAAACAAATTAAATTTTCAAGACTTGGAGCAGGATAAGAATTTCCTTCCCCGGGACGAGCGAATGGCCCCTAAAGAAAACAAAAGAAATAAAATACGCAAATCACAGAAATCAAGCTCAGGACCTAAAAATAGGGTAAAAAATAAACCTTCCCTTCCCAAGATGAGAGAACAATACTTATGAAATCAAAACAAAGCAATCTAAAGCGCTAGACCTGGAGCAACGTGATAAAAACTTCCTTCCCCAAGATAAGAAAATAATCCTACAAAAACAAGCAAGGAACCAAACAACCAAATGATCTAATACTCAATACCTGGAGCAAGGTGTAAGCTTCCTTCCCCAGGACAGGAGATTAGTCATATGGTCAATGCTGGTTGTACTTTCGCGCCTTTGATAGTCTCCCGAGCAATAGCACCAAAATGTTGGTGTCCAAGTATGAATTACAATTCACCCAATACACATTTAATTATCAACCTGGGGTTCTACCAATTGTTTCAAGGCTATCATGCACTATATGTGCAGGCCACAGTTTCCCTACCCAACATTGAACATTAACTATAAATTCATCAATGTGTAAAAACAAGCAATAATGTAACAACAATAAGAGTAACAACAACTAATAATTGTAACAACAATAAGAGTAACAGCACTAAGGACTCACAGCAACACACTGATAAACATTCACAACAATAATAAAATCACAGAAATAAACCTAACACACATCTAATCCAACAGAACCTGGTCAGGAGAGTGGGCCCAACTCCCCGATCAGGGCTGTGGCGAGATCAATGAATCATGATATGCTCATAATATCAACTTGTCATTAATAAAAGAAATATTACAAGTATGATGTTACAGACTCAAAGTTAGAGTATTTCTCCTGTAACCTTAACACTCTTAACAATGATAGCTTTCACAGCCCTCAACTCTTCTTTATACAATTTGTTAATAATACAGCTCCTAGAATTACGACACGATCTGCCCTTAATTACATGGTGGTTTTCAAAATGAAACAAAATGTTAAAAGATAGTAGTGTTTCAATCGAAAGATTGATTCACCGTTGCAGCCAATATTCAAGGATAGAACTGCTAGCTTTGATAGCATCATTCAGTGAATCATGATCTTGGTCATTCTCCCTTAAATATGTAGAAATAACTGAATTAGCAAGCCACTTAGGTAATCATCCCCTACAACTATGCTTCATTGACCAATAATCCATAAAGACATGATGAGAGGTATACCTATGCATTTTAAGATATCAATTAACCACTATTGGTGTGAAATGGATAAAAAGAATAGGGTAAAAGGGTGAGTAAAAGTATACAAATCTAGCCACCAACAACTACACTTTTCATGGTGCTCAACATGTTTTCTTCCAAGTGTCTTTGATTTGTGGCTTGGTTGAGCATGAGAAAATACATGGAGACTATGAGATTTAAAATGTCTATTGCTTTGAATTATTTATGGGCAAACACCAGGCGCAAAGAATTGACATCTTGGTTGTACCTAAAATAAAACAATCTCAAAAAATTCAAGCTCGGGTTGCTCAAATTTCACTAGAGTGCATAATTTTAAGAGGTGACAACAAAGATTTCATTATAAAACTGGCATTTTATAATACAAGGTCTCCAACAAAACATTTGTGTGAAATTTAAGTTGAAATTGTTTAAATTTTCCTAGAGGCCACAATTTAGCAGTGAAATTAAAGACAAAAGTGAAAACCTTGTGAACAATTTTGTTAAATAAGGCCTGAAATATAAAATTTCACTAAAATTATAGATGTATTTTTTTAAATGCCTGAAATAAAATAGTTCACTAAAAATTTGGGTTAAATTCTTTATGCTTCCCTAGCTGACACAATCTCACGGAGAAAACAAGCGAGAGTTTGTGATACCTAAACCTGTGTTATGCAACCATCTCATGAAATAGAAGAAAAGATAGATCAACGACTTCAAAATCAACCTCTTGTAGGGGGCAACCTCCTTTACATTATACAAATGAACAATTCTTAGATGATACAAACGACAAAACCTCCTTTTCTATATATAGGAATCTAAGGGGTCACAATATAATTAAAGCCAACATGTTGAGAATAGCAACAAGAAATGCTAAAAATAGCATTCAATATATTCCAATTTTAATTTGTCCTTGAATTAAAATTGAGAATTAAAATTCGAATTTAGTCTGACCAGCTGTTTGAAAAATAATTAATTAATTCATCTTGAGTTAATTAGTTGGAGAATTTCAAACATGAAGTTTTTGTGAAGTCATGCAACAATTATCCCTTTGATTGAGGAAGTTATCCCTTAATTAAGGAGATAAGGATGAGTTGTAATTAGTTAGCTCAGTTAACTAAGTTAAGTCCAGTTACATTAGTTCCAAACAGTTTGTGGAACTAATTGTGAGTTCAGTCAGTTAATGCATGCATGCATGCATGAAACTAGTGTACTCCAGATAACTGAATATTCTCTCATAAATAACTCCTGCATGTCAATTCAGACAAAGGCCCAGTTGAAATTAAAGGCAGGGACAGTGTACTATCAGTTGCAAGAATTTTCCGATAAGAAAATCTCTTGCATGCAGAAGGAATTCATTCCTTGAGATTTGCGTAGTTTTACAGTGTGTTGGAGCAGTGTGTGAGATCACTGTCACACAAGGTTACAGTAGGAGCACCTAGGGAAAATAGCGCAAGGAAATAGGAGGCTTAGGGGACAGAGGGAAAGGCATATGAGTTGTCTAGTCTGTCTATGAGCAATGAGAGGGATTGTACTAAGAGCTGGATAGTTGTGAGAGCTAAAGCTTTGTGTAATCCTGAGATATCTCCACTTGTATGATAATATAGATAGTGGGGTTTTTAGCTGAGGCTTTCCCCTAAGTATTTTTTGTGTTTCATGTGCATTGATTCTTCTTCTTCTGGTTATATGTGTTCAGCTCTGATTCAGCTCGATCTTTAAGCTTCCGCAAGTTTGATAGTAGAAGTAGATTATAGTATTTTGCTTTGGTATATTGCATTATCGAGTTAATCTATAGTCAGATTTTCTACATAGATCTCAGAGCTATATTTGTAGGGAATTTGCAGGAAATTCTACATGGTATTAGAGCTAAGTTTATCGGAGTTGTGAACAGTATAAGGAGAAGAGAATTCGAAGTATTAAAAAAATAAAAAATAAAAAAATTGGGCTGCTAGTTTGCAGAGCAGATCTAAATTTTTTGTGTAAAATTTTCAAAAACAAATATCAGATTTGGATTCCTTGCGAAAAAATACCTAAGTTTGAAAAAAAATCGACTGAATCAGAGTTCAGATGAGCGAGATATCGTTGATTTAAAATCAGCTCTTTTTCCAGAAAATTTAGTGACGGCGGGAAAGATGAAACAGATTGGTGTGCTAGCCAAGAACCTGTATACACTTGAGGTACAAGATGCATGCAAAGCCTTGAGGAGCAAGGCAAAGATACTCGGTGGCTGAGAGGGAGAGTAAATTATTGCTCAACAAGCAGTCCCAGAAGAAGTCTTAGACAATTGTGGAGGAGCCATAATTGGAGATGTTGAGAGGAGACCGAGTGGAGGCATCCACTCATACATAGACCTCCAGTAGGGGGAAATTTTGAGCCAAGTGGGCAAAAGGATCACATGCAACCATACCTCCAAGTGTGAGGTGGGGCGATGTGAAGTGATAGTCTTGAGAAGGCTAAAATTGGGCAGGGGTCATTGAGAGGTTTTATCTCCTGAATCATACTTTGCTACGGGAGCCCAAAGTACATAGTAGCGGGAGGAATCAGTGGGATTGATGAAGTCGGAGATCAAAGTGACAGAGGCTAGAGCAGTCAGATACTGAAGAGCACAGAGAAAGGTTGACAACAGTGCAGAAAGGCAGAGTCAACAGAAGTGCAGAGTTTTTAGTTGACAGAGGCAACAACAGTCAAAGACTTCGATGACAGATGCATCATACCGATTCATGTTGGATATTTTTTTTGATTCTGGAGTTGCTGGAGCAACAACACTAGAGAGAAGTGTTGCATGCAGAACATTCCAAAGGTTCAAGATCAGGATCGAGTTGAATTCCTTTCTTGTTGAGAGGGAGTGTTGAGAATAGCAACAAGAAATGCTAAAAATAGCATTCAATATATTCCAATTTTAATTTGTCCTTGAATTAAAATTGAGAACTAAAATTCAAATTTAGTCTCACCAGTTGTTTGAAAAATAATTAATTAATTCATCCTGAGTTAATTAGGTGGAGAAATTCAAACATGAAGTCTTTGTGAAGTCATGCAACAGCTATTCCTTTGATTGAGGAAGTTATCCCTTAATTAAGGAGATAAGGATGAGTTGTATTTGAGTTATAATTAGTTAGCTCAGTTAACTGAGTTAAGTCCATTTAGATTAGTTCCAAACAGTTTGTGGAACTAATTGTGAGTTCAGTCAGTTAATGCATGCATGCATGCATGAAACTAGTGTACTCTAGATAATTGAATATTCTCTTATAAATAACTCATGCATGTGAGTTCAGATAAAGGCCCAGTTGAGATTAAAGGCAAGGACAATGTATTATCAATTGCAAGAATTTTCCTATAAGAAAATCTCTTGCATGTAGAAGGAATTCATTCCTTGAGATTTGCGCAGTTTTACAGTGTGTTGGAGCAGTGTGTGAGATCACTGTCACACAAGGTTATAGTAGGAGCACCTAGGGAAAATAGCACAAGGAAATAGGAGGCTTGGGGGACAGAGGGAAAGGCATATGAGTTGTCTAGTTTGTCTATAAGCAGTGAGAGGGATTGTACTAAGAGCTGGATAGTTGTGAGAGCTAAAGCTTTGTGTAATCCTGAGATATTTCCACTTGTATGATAATACAAATAGTGGGGTTTTTAGCTAAGGCTTTCCCCTGAGTATTTTATGTGTTTCATGTGCATTGATTCTTCTTCTTTTGGTTATATGTGTTCAACTTTGATTCAGCTCGATCTTTAATCTTCTGCAAGTTTGATAGTAGAAGTAGATTATAGTGTTTTTCTTTTATATATTGCATTATCGAATTAATCTATAGTCAGATTTTCTACATAGATCTCAGAGGTAGATTTGTAGAGAATTTGCAGGAAATTCTACACGACATAACAATAATAATTTAAGGGCACAATAATAACAATAGTGGGCTTCTATGGGGCACACTAATAACAATATGGGAACAAAAGGGGCACAAAAATAATAATAAGGGCTACAATGACAATAGTAATGGGGGAATCGCTAGTATTATAGGGACCTAACATGCCCCTCTCCTTCAAAAAGGTGTTTTCCTCAACGCTTGAGTGGTTCTAGATGCTTCTGTATAAAATTCTCATCCTCCCATGTGGAATCTTCAGCAAGTAAGTTCTTCCACTTGATGAGATACTCTGAAATTAATTGATTTCGTAGCTATCGAGTTCTTGTTTCTGTGATTTCTTCAAGTTCCAATATGATTTTTCCTTCCTCGTCAAGTTTTGGTAATATTGTTTGAACTAGGAGCTTGTCACCTATAACCTTCTTTAAGCTTGAAACATGGAAAACTGGGTATGTTATGCAACTAGCTCATAAAATAGATGAAAATATAGATCAATGACTTCAAAATCAACCTCTTCGAGGGGGCAACATCCTTTACATTAAGCAAATGAACAATTCTTGGATGATACAAATGACAAAACCTCCTTTCTATATATAGGAGTCAAAGGGGTCACAATATAATCAAAGCCAACATAACAATAATAATATAAGGGCACAACAATAACAATAGTGGGCTTCTATGGGGCACACTAATAACAATATGGGGACAATAGAGGCACAACAATAACAATAAGGGCTGCAATGACAATAGTAATGGGGGAATCACTAGTATTATAGGGACCTAACAAACTGATAATTTCTAGAACTCTTGCCCCACTAGGGGGTGGTCACATGAAGTAGAAAAACAACACCGAGGACCAAATATTAAAGGCAGTGGAGCACTAGGCTTGTGAGGAGCAAGCAATGGATATTGAGTGAAATGGCCGGGAAATTTGATTGCATGTGAACAAGGCAGTCGATATAAATGTAGGCAATGATGAAACATGAGGGGATGTAGTTGTTATACATGTAAACTCGTTCCAGATACTTGGCTATGTTGATATTTGGAGTGTAGACCTTGTGGAAAACCGTGATGGTGTTCTTCAAAGTAAATTGGTCATTCTGTGTGACCAAGTGCAGAAGGGAGTATGAAAGCACCGAGAGAAATCAAGGTTGCTATGACTCAAGTGGGAAATTGTTTCCTTCCTCCTCCTCCCCAATGCCTAGTCCCTCATCTCCCTTAATTCCTTGCGGTAGGAAAATATATATTTACATGTTTAAGGGTTTTTTTCATTGTGCGAAGCTCCGCACAATGAGTTAAATTTTAACTCATTGTGTGCACTCCTGCACAAATAAAAAAGCTCCACACAAATTATCCCAAATTATAAATTTAATAATTAAAAATATATTATATAAATATTATATATATATATATATATATATTAAAATTAACCGTATTTAATCCATTTCAAATTTTAATGCGGAGGTGCTGAGAAAGTTCACTGTCTCGCCGCACAGTGAGTTTTTACTATGCAAATAGGCAATGAACTTCCTTTGCACCTCTGCATTAAAATTTAAAATCCTCTATTTTTCTATGGAGTAACACCACCACCAAGTTTCTTTCTGCAATAATCGGTTTCCGAAGTCCTTAAATAATAGTGCCTCCCATTCAAATGGTTTAATGTCGATCGTATCATGAAACAATTACTTGGGTTAGGATTAATGAACCTTGTCCCTTCATTAGTTTTTTAGTTTCAAAATACAATCGTAAAATATATACCTAAATCACTAATTTTGATGTGTTACTACAGGTGTAATATTTCTTTTTAATATTGTCTTTGTATGGTGAAGTTATCATATGGACAAATTCAACAACCTATGAACGGTAGGGTCATGTACAATGGCATATATGTGTTATCACTCAGGTTGTTCCCTACTTCCTATAGGGAATACGGCCGAGGTAACCACTAACCAATCTTTTAGCTAGAGGTCCTAGCCTACCTGCAACCAGAGAGGGCTCTATCATCCAAAGTTAGGCAATTAAGAAAAATACCTTCATGATTTTTCCAAAACAATACATTATCTAAGATGCAAAACTTTGAAGCTTTCATTTTCAAGAATCTCTTTTTGGTTCTGGATAACCCTGGAGGAGCTTGCAGGTTTAACAATACAAAACATATGTCAGTGTACCAAGGTGATTGTAAGAAGGCTTGATTGATCTGTGGAGTCACCATCTCTTGTTCGTTATCCAGTTCATTTATGTCAAGGGCTTGGAAGTTGGTTTCAGTCATTAGTTTAGCTAGCCCTTGTCCTTTTATGAGTTTTGTTGGCTTTATCTCAATGTCATATTCTAAAATGTTGGCTATCCATTTGCCTCTTTTGCCTTCAATTCCTTCTTGAGTAAGAATGTCTTTAACCACTGCATTAGGAACATAGGCAATTATGTGAGAGTACAAGATATAAATTCTGAAATCCTTTATGGCCTTCACAAGAGCATATGCCTATTTCTCCATGATTTGGTATTTGAGTGGGGCATCTCTAAGTGTTTTGCTAAAAAAAGCAATGGGTTTCTCATGTCCTGAATCATCTTTTTGTAATAGGACAACAGCAATAGTATGCTCAGATGCAAAGGAAAAGATTATAAAATCTTTATCAAACCTGGGACTTGTAAGAACAGGAGTTCTAGTCAAAGCTATCTTGATTTCCTCAAAGGCCTGCTTGGCTTCTATTGTCCATTTGACTTTAGAATCTTTCTTGAGCATATTGTTCAATAGTCTTATTAGCTCGGCCAAATTGGGAATGAACCTTCTCAGGAAATTGATCTTGCCTAGAAAAGCTTGTAATTCTTTGATGTTTCTTGGATGAGGGACTTGGAGGATAGCCTAAATTTTGTCTGGATCTATTCTTATTCCATCTCTAGAGATTATGTGACCTAGGAGTTTGCCCTCTTCTAGGCCAAACAATGATTTCTTAGGGTTCAATGATATGCCATATTTTCTGCAAATTAGGAACACCTGTCTTAGATGTTTTAAATGTTCTTGGTCTGATTTTGAGAAAGTAGTAAGGTCATCATGGTATATGACTAAGAAATCATGGATTTCCTTAGCAAAGGCTATGTCCATTGCCCTCTGAAAGGTAGCTCCTGCATTCTTGAGTCCAAAAGGAATTTTGACATATTTAAAAGTTCCCCAGGGTGTTGTAAAGGCTGTCTTGTCTTGGTCATCCGGGTGAACTAAGATCTGATTGAATCCTAAGAAGCCATCTAATAATGAAATCCTTGAAGCCCCCACTACCCTTTGTAGGATATGGTCCATTTTTGGTAAGGGGTAGTGGTCTTTGAGAGAGACTTTGTTCAAATTTCTCAAGTCAACACAAAGTCTTATCTCTCCAGTTTTTTTTCTAGTGGGTACCAGATTTGAAATCCATTCAGGAAACCTGATGGGTGCGATTATTCCAGCTTGGTACATTCTTATGACTTCTTTTTCCATAAGGGGAAGGAGGATTGGATTAATCCTCCTTAGCTTTTGTTTAAAAGGTTTCTGGTTTTCTTTCAAGGGTATTGTATGTTGGATCACAGAAGTGTCATAGGATTTAAGGTCCTCATAGCTCCAAGCAAACACATCATGGAATTCTTTAAACAACTCAATGTATTTCAGTTTTTTGTCAGGAGGTAATGTTTTGGAAAGTTTTATCATTTTAGGATATTCTATGGTCCCAATGTTACAGTCCTCAATTTCTGCATTTAGGGGCTGCATTTTTGGCTTTCTAGGAATGTCATTTGAATCAAAAATATCTTCTAAGGGAGTCAAACCTGTGGGTAGGAAATTATCCTTTAGTTCAATTACTTCAGATTCTTCCTCAATCATTTCACCAAAATCTGTTTGTTTTAGCTTTTGTAAGTTTGTACAGTCAAAGGTTGTTGGATGCAAAATCAGATTTGTTGTTTCAGCTGATATACCTGGCTCAACTCTATCAACTTGCTGTTGATCATCAATAGTGCTTTGTGTCTATGTTTATGTTTGAGAATTCTTCTTTCATTGTCAAGAAATTATTTATCTGGGTATCATTCTCAAATACTTACCAATTTTTTACATTATCTGGGACAGCAGGTCTGTGTTTGATCTTAGCAATGAAGTGGTGATTGGGCTCAAAAGGAAGTTTACAAGTGTTGGCAAAAGTTGCCAAACTATGTGCATGTAAGTTATGACTTCTTGGAATTTTAGTGAGCTGAAATTCTAAGAAGTTGTTAAGTAATTCAGTTGTTGCTCCCCTGTAAGACCTTAGCCTGATATCGTTTGTAACAAAATTTTCCTTCATCTGTTGTATAATCAAATCTGAGTCCCCTAGAATTGAAATCTTAGTTGCCCCTAGACTTCTAATTTGTTTGAGACCCAATAGGAGGGCTTCATATTCAGCCATGTTGTTTGTACATCTGAAATTTAGCCTATATGCATGACCTTGAGCATGGTCATTCTACATCTTGTGTATCCAAACACCTGCCCATGCTCCTAATTTGTTCACTAACCCATCAAACTCTAAGTACCATAAGATTTCATGATTGTGGCTAGATTTAATAGTTTTGCAAGCTTGTTCATTAGGCAGGTTTGGCTTTTGTAACTCATGTGATATGTCATTTTGCTTTTTTGTATCAATCACATCAAAACATTTTTTATCTAGGGCACTAGATTGTTCATTCATGCTTTCTGTTTGTGTTGTTTTCAAGAATTTGACATTAGTTTTGGGACACATGTCAACATTGTATAAGATAAATGAATCCATGTCCGAGTGAATGGAATAGATGGGGAAGTTTTGGGGCTTTTCTTGACTGCTAACCACATATTTCATCAATGTTTCTCGATATAATCTCTTTGGCTGGCCAAAGACTGAAATTGTGGCATAAGACATGTCTATCTACAAGGATCCCTGGAGTTTGGCACCCCAGGATCTGGACAAAAGCATACCATACTTAGGTGGAATGTCAGCTACCACCACATCCATCAAGATAGTCTTAGCTGGATATTGGACTAAAGAAACACAAAGATCTTTTATAAGACCTAGGCACCTGACCTGGCTGGAATCGAAGGAGAACAAGTCTTTGTAGGGCCTTGTGATGTCTAGATCTAGCTTTTCCATCACTGACTTGGGCATTAAGTTATGGGAAGCACCTGAGTCAAACATTGCATTATGTAACACTTTGTCATGAATGTTTAAGCTCACATAAAATGGGGGAACTCCTCCATCTACTGATTTACCATTGACTTCTGGACCAAAAATTAGTTCTGGTTGATCATCCAAAACATTGACTGCATCCCTATTCTCTGGTATTTGCAGTGACCCATTGATTTGCTATCTGCAAACTTGATGTTTGGCCAATTCAGAGAGAGGAATGGCTATTTTCAGCTTGCCAATTTCTGTTTCTAAGTTAAAAGGTTTTTCTATATGATTCTTTACATTTAGGGCAGCAAGCTTCTCTTTATCAACTGAGCTTTCTTTGAGTTTCTCTTGGTTATGGGTACTGTTATAAGGTACATCTGATTTGTCATTATTTTCTGGAGGGTTATTGAAATCTTCTGTTGGAGAATGGGGTGTAAATGAATGGTTTCTTGAAGGTTGTAAGTCTGATACATCTTCCACAGTAACTTCCTTTGGGTGTGTTTTGTCAGAGGATTCTGTTGGGACAACTTTATCCTTTGTTTTCTTCAGTTGTTTAGCATCTTTCATCTTGGTAGATTCAGGCACATCTATGGTTCTGCTTCTCAATTTGTACTGTTTATGAACCTCATAGACTATTGCATCATAGCCTTCTCTAAAATCAAATGACTCTCGTGATTTGGTTTGAAATTGATTGAATTCATGGGCCTCTTGGTCATCTTGAGTTAGAAAAACTTGTTGTTCGCTATCTAAGCCCATTAAGTTAATGTGAGGGTCCTCTGTCAGTTCACTTAAGGTTGAGGCCTCTGCATAATTCTCTTGAAATGGAGGTATGATATTCTAATTAGGTCCAGTCCTTCCAGTAGTAGGGTTTTAGCCTTTTCTAAAGTTTGGAGTTCTAGTTAAGCTACTTGGTTGCCCTTCCCAGGATGATTTTATTTCAATGGTCTCTACCCTATCTCCTAATCTGTCCATTCCTTTGATAATTGCATCAATTTTTTGCTCAAATTCTGAAGGTTCTTCTTTGAATGTTGTTCTTCTTTCAGTTCTAGCCCGGTTTCGTTTGGCAATCAAATTTGCCTCTACACTAACAGCTACATTCTGCATGTCTGCTAGGCTTGGAGGGGCTCTTTCCCTTAGCTGATATTCCATGTCTGAATCAAATCCATCAGGGAATTTGATCAAGGATAATTCAGGTGGGGGTCTAAGGTTTTGTTGGATGGCACTGTATGCATTGTTGAACCTAGCACAATAGTCTTGGACAGTTTCTTGCAGACCCCTTTTTAAATTGTCATACTCAATTAATATATGTCAAGGGTCTTTCTTCTTTTTCCATCTGTTTAAGAAGACTTGATATAGGGCCTCGGGATCAGCTATGGAGTTTGCAGTAAGTGACCTAAACTAGGTCCTTACATCACCAGTTAGACTTTGAACAAAGATCTTCATCCTCACACCATCATCATCAATTTCATAGTTTTCAAAATAGTCCTGCATCTTCTTAGCGTGTTGTTGGGCTGTATAGGAACCAACACCATCAAAATAAGTGATCTTACTTTGATAATCCTGAGGCATAGCCCCTGGATTTGTAGGTAGTTGTAAAGGAGCATAACGATTTGTCGTATTTACAGGGATAAATGGGACAACAGGAAGAAATGGGACAGCTGGAAGAGTAGGGATGATGGTAGATATATGTGTAGTAGACGGAGAAGTGGAGAAGGGGCTTTGAGAGGTGGAAGAAGAACTAGTATGAGTAATATGAAGTCGAACTGAAGTTTTAGCAGGGGTTGGAATATAGCTTTGTTGAACTGCTTCAGGACTTGAATCAACAAAGTCTTCTTGTTGCTCTTGTTTCCTAAGGATCTTAGGGATTAAATTGGGATTTTCAAAAACAGCTGGAGGATCTGGGTCAGGATTTGACCTTGTGTAATGAGTTTTCTTCTTTAGAGCCAGCTTCTAGATTTGTTTTTTGGTGTTTTTATGGGAATATTTTCAATCACAGCTTTAGACAATACTTCACAGGAGATTCTTTTGAAACATAGGAAGCTTGATATCTCCTTTGACTATGTTGAAACAGGGAAACTGATTTTCCCCAGTGGAGTCGCCAATGATGTTTTCACTCAGGTTGTTCCTTGCTTCCTGTAGGGAATACAGCCGAGGTAACCACTAACCAATCTTTTAGCTACAGGTCCTAGCCTACCTGCAACCAGAGAGGGCTCTCTCTTTGAAATTTAGCTTTGTTTTGGAGTGTTTTAGGCTAGTTATGATGAACAGGGTTTGGTTTTAATTTTGTTGGATGGTGATCTCACACAGAGCTGGGGTGAAAGTATATAACTGTTTTTTTCCATTGGGCAATGGAGTCACTGAAAGTGTAATCGTTGAAAGAGTTTCTTGGTGAAAAGGTAGTGCTACAGAGCAGGATAGGCAAGCTAGAAACAATTTTCAAATCTGGAAATGATGGAATGAAGTCAGGGAATGAAAGTCAATCAAGAATCTTTAATTATACTGGCAGAGGGAAATTGTATGAATATTGTGCAAGAGCAATTAAGGATTCCTAAACAGTATTAAAACTGAAAGAACTAGTGCAAACATGATCAGTTAAGAATTCATATTCATGACTAATCCTGAAGAAAACATAATTAATAGTAGAGATTGAACATAGGGTGCATCAAGAAAAATCATATGCTATTCTTCTTCTCTGTTATCAAGATCATGAAACATACATGGAATTTACGAATATAGATGACATAAAACATAGTTTAGTATAACTTATTGTTCCATAGCATGACACAGGAATTCTGTAGCAGGTCCCAAAACAGCCAATCCACCTTCAGATGATGCAGACACAGTGAACTTCAACAGCACTTTGTATTAATACAATCTGATATGTTACAATGCAGTTCAGAAAGAAAATCACCAACCTCTAATACATCTCTTTCATAAGTATATATAGGAGTTTTACAAAATATCCCATAGGGAAATATCTGGACATCAATGTTTCCATCTAGTCTGACATAATCAATAACTATTTGTGGAAAAATCGCGCTACAATAACTAAGGAATTAAAAGCTCTTTATTCATTGTAGCAGGTGTCCTGTGTGTTGTTGACCCTTTGACTCTGGCAGTCGGTGAGTGACCGCTTCCTTGATATGTTGTCCTGTAGTGTTGTCTTGTGCCACCTGGCCTGCGCTTTTGAATATTAGCACGAATTTCACCCACTGTTAATTTGAATTTTATGGTATCTGAGACACATAATGCAACTTGCTTATGCAGACAATAAATGAGAAGAGAATCAAAACTACTTTATAATCTGAAGCAGACTTTGCCACCAATCCTCAGTTGGTAATTAATGTTTTCTTAATTTGTATAATGTTTCATCAGCTTCAGTGTATGTGTAATAATTCGACCAAACTGGAAAAAGGTGTGCTACCTCATGCTTTATGTAAAACAAATCCTCCAGTTTGTCATATAAACTCTGCCCTGTGGGAGGGACTGCTTCTTCTATGCTGCTTGATGATGCTGTGATTTGGTTTTGTACATAGGTACTCAACCTGTTTGCATATTGTTCCTGTTTTAGCAGCCTTCCAGTGCTAGTGACTAGGCTAGGTAAACCTTTGTTTTGTAAATTTGAAAGCCTTTGTCTAAAAGCATTTACCTCTATCTGCATTTCTTGGCACTTTCTTTCTATGGTTTGGACAAAATTTCTCATGGTCAACACCTTCTTGACTCTTACAATAGTCTCTGTCCTGTTCTGGATGTTTAGTGCTGCCAGCTAGTCACAAGTACTAGTATTCAAGAAGTGAATCAATTGATTGGCTTGCTCAGGCTTATCTGCTAATAATGTTCTGGCCTTATGAGTTTCATGCTGAGCTACAGCCATCAATTCTATTTGGTCAAAAATGGTTTGTATTGTTGTCCATTGATCAGCAAGAGATTGGCCAATTTTATTCCACAAAATTATTTTTATCTCAGTCAGGGTTCTATGGAGAGTGAGGTCTTTCTCCAAGGCTTTTATCTTATTTTCTAGGGCCTTTACTTCCCTGGTCTTCTCAGCAATTGTCATCTTTGACTTATCATAACTAGCCTCGATCTTGGCTAGCTTTTCTTTAGTTTCCTTCATCTCTGCCATTTGTAATTCTAGAGCCTTAATCTCTTTCATCATGGCCTCCATACTCAAGCTGGCCTCTTGCACTACTGCTACTGTAGTTGCTGCTGAAGTTGATGGATCTGCTGCTGAAGTTGAATCTGGGGGAGGTGCTGCTGTAGTAATTGTTATTGGAGGAGCTGTAATTATTGGAGCTATTTGGGATGGTTGAGGGGCCAACTCTGGCTATTTCCCTCGTTGAGCCTCTTCCAATGCTTTTTCTATTTCTGATATCCTTTGATTCATCCTCATAAGTAGACTAACCACATCCTCTACTTCCTGTTGTTGTGCCACTTCTGCAGTTTGAGGATGTATGGTGACTGGCAGCTTCATTTGTTTTCTCAGTGTTGCTATGTCTTCCTCCTTTTTTCTAATTAAGGCCTGTGTGCCTTTGGGATCTTTGGGATCATGTCCCAACTCTATGATGATCTCCTCCAAGGATTTTATCCTATTATCCTTGGCCAAGGATGAGGCTTTTTCCAACTCTACCTGGGCAGAAGTATTGTATAAGGATTTCTGCAATCTGTGGGCCAGTAGAGCCTTGTCTGCCAATGTAGAATAAACCATTTCTCTCGTCTGCTTATGTAACTCCATATGGTCTATCGTATGTATGTCTTTTGCTATGACCTCCAGATTGGTTCTGATGTAGTCTGCAGCTGACTGTGGTTGCTGTGCAGTAGGTCTGAAGTGACTGAGAGTCATCTTCCCTGCTTCCATATCTTAGGCTGCCATTAGCCTTTGCTGATTTGTCGGAGCCATTCTCATTAACTGGTTGTAAAGCTGAAACCTTATTAGCTCGTTTCTAGCTTTGATCTCTGTAAATGCTCGTTTGATATCCGAGCCCTTTTGGGTCTGCTTCTTGGAGGATGAAACCTCCCCACTTGGTTGTTTCTCTTGCTCCTGCTGAAAGGAGTTGGCCGATGTTTCCAAAATAGGAGGGATCTGCTGCTCAAAAGTCCCCTCACCCCTGATGTTTCCTACGGTCTCTTCTGTGATTTCCTCCTCGGCATAGGGGTTTAGCCTCCGTCTTTTTTCCCCTTGCTGGTATGTGGATGTCCCTATGGGTGTGCCATCTGTTTTGTCCCTCTTTTTACCTCTTTCCTCATTGTGAGGAGTTTGCAGCACAGGGATTTCAGGTGCCTTTGTTTGTTGTAAAGGGCTTTGTTCTTGACCCTTTTCCGGATTTGAAGATGGCTGCTCTTCCATTGTGCTTTGCTGTTCAGAATGCTCGATTTCTTTGCCCTTTCCTGTTGATGATATGGCCTCCTTAGCTGGCTGCCATGAAGATGTAGCTGTTGATGTGCTTGCTCCCACCAGTTGAGGCTGTGTGAAGGTGACCTGTGCAACATAATCCAGGTCAATTCTTTTCTCAATTTCTTTCATCTCTCTCTCTCATTTTTCTTCTTCAGTGAGCTCTTCATCATCTAATGTGCCCTCTACCCATTCTTGTTGATTGGCATGTTGTTCAATGTAAGGGATTGGCTGGTGCACATATCCTAAAACCCTGTGTTTGATTTTTCTAAGGCTTATGAAGTGTTCAGGGTCATATGGTGCCCAGTAGAAGCTTTGTTTCAACATGAGATCTTGTCCCAGCATATTGTCTACATCTTTCCATGCTTCTTCCCTCTTGTTAAAAACAAAGGGACCCAACTGGTGTCTGATTTTAAGTTGTGCCTTCTTGTTTTTCCCATGGAAATGAGTCAAGTCTACATTACTGAACTGCCTGAAATATTCCAAGGCAAAAAGTCTCATGGGGACATATCTTGGCAGCCTATAGGGGGACAACTCATAGCCATAAATACTGATCACTGTGTGGTTTTGGTAGAAGTACCAATCACCAATGTTGTAGCCCTTTGAAAGATGCAAAATTCTTTTCATTTCAGCAGTGAGTCTAGTAGGAGGAGTCACCATTAATAGGCAAGTGGCTGGGTAGATGAATAGGTCAATAAACTCACAATATGTGTATGGAGAATAGTGGACTTCATGGAAAACTGAGGTCCAATAGATGACAGATCTCCTCTCTCCTTTTGGGTCTAATCTCCTGAGAGGAACCTTGAAACTATCTGGGTGATAGTACAACAGCAGGTGGTAAATGTAGGAGGTGTATTTAAACACTCTTTCTCTCTCCATCATCATGAACTGTTCATGTATCTTGTTTGCTATGAAGGTGGCATAGTCATACATGATAGCAGGGGGCTGTCCTGGAGTGAATATGGTTAAGAGCAGAAACACAGTCTCATCTACAAACTCTCCTGTTTTTCATCCTAAAATGTAGGAAAACATATCCACCATGAGCTTGCCTGTTTCATTAAACAAGGCCTGATGATAGGGAGGAGGATGATCATACTGGAACTGCGAATGCATAAACAACTGACTAACTCTTGATATTTCTGCCTTAGAGAGCCTTGCACCCTGATCCAACAAGAGTTTCATTGTAAGGGGAGCCAGAGGCTGAGGAGGCTCAAAGTTTAGCATTTCATTTATGTATTGAGGAGTGATATAGAAGAGCACAGACCCATCTGGACTGAGAATTGCTCTCAGAGTGGGTTCATAGTGTGCATGGCATAGATGGATAAAATCAGGCAGCACATTGACTGATGGGAGGTAATAGATGGGCATACTAGATTGCCAAATTCCTAGAATATCAGTGTTATTTCTATGATTGTGTTTGAATTGGCACACAGCTTTGAGGTGAGAAGTAAGGCCCATCATATCCTTGATCTGAAAGTCTCTGTTTGCCAAAGGTATCCACTCTAAGTCCATGTGTGGAGCATTCAAAGGAGCAATGTTCAAGGCTACTGGAGTATCCATGATTTATACTGCTTGTATTGGTTGCAATATAGGTATAAGTAGCAATAGGAGGTAGAATTGAGGTTCTGAGGATACTAACAGAAGTATGAAAAATGATTTTCTATCTCAAACCAATTTCTCTGTATGAATTTTATGATGAACAACAAATTTGCAGTACTAAGACTGGGTTTTTTGCATCAATTTGCCAAATTACAGGCTCTGTGGGTAGAATGTCGAGAGAATTTGTATTGAATTTTGCCCAAAGGGCACAAGTCTGCAGAGGGAAAGGAAGTTGAGGGTCTCCCTTTAAATAACAGGTTAACGCAGAGGAAACAGGGCACTCGGCTAATTTAACTCAATAATTGAGCGATTTTTGGAGTTTGTGGGCGAATATGGATGCAGTGTGTGTCGGAATGGTTCGTTTGCAGAGGAAATGAGCTTAAATTGCAGGTTTGTGCTGAATTAACAGCTCAAATGGTAAATGCAGGACAATGAGAAATTAGAAGGAGATCTTATGGAAGTAAAATACAGGCACTTTCGGCAATTTGATCAGAGAAGTATGAAAAACAGGGTTTCGGGTAGAAATCGGGTAAATACTTGTGTCCAAGGTGCCAAGGATGGTTGGCAGGCACAGCTTGGGCTGTGAAGTTGAGTTATGGAGTTGGGTTGGCGGGTTGATGAGAGTATACGCTCTGGAAACAATTTTAACAGAAAAAACGCATGCACGTTGTTTACGCAGCAACAAAATAGAAATAAGCCGAAAATAGTCGTTTTCACGACTTTTAACCAATTTTTGGAACTTTGGCGCTTTCCTCGGATGATGTCATCATGACGTCCCTTTGTCGTGTAGCGGGTACGGAGGATGACCTGGCACATGACGTAGATGATGATGTGGCACATGACACGGTGGCAGGGTGATGACGTCAGCGGGTGACACGGCACAGGTACAGGGCAGTGGCAGGCGACGTCGCGGCAACGTCATGTGGTGACATAGGCAAAAGGGAAGGGTGGTAAGCGATTTGCGTCAAACCGCTTTTGGTACGGGAGTGGTAAGTGTCAAGGGCGGCCCGATGCAATAGGAGGCCGACAGCTGTCCCGGTGTACGACGGTGAAACCGTCGGCCATTGGGTGCTATCGAACCGCTATAGAGGGGCGCCTGATATTGATGAAGGACGTTGGATCTATGGGGAGTGATCTGACAGTGGACGGGAGGGAAAGATGATCGGAGTTTAGCAAAACAGCGTGCCCGATAAACATTGATTGTTGCATAGTTTCGGCGGGTTAAAACCTTAGGTTATAGGTTTAATATGCGCTCGGGGTCATGGTTATTCATTGATCAAATATCAATGAAACCCAAATGTAATGCATGCACTGGGTAATGGTATAGTTTTGTGGGCGGGGGGGTTTAGTATGGTTGTCTATTTAACCAGGTGTTAAATAAATCCCAAGGGTAATGAACGCGGAAGGGCTAATACTAAGGCCCCAAATAGACCTAGTATTTCCCGAACTTTGTATTTATATAGCTATATTGCTATGGGGTGGGATATTTAATATTTTTTGGGTTTTTATATAGTTTCTTGTAGAATAGGGGTGGGAAAATGATTTAGGGAGCTATACAATAGGGTTAGATGTTAATATGAGTTCTATGGAATGAAAAGGAATGGATGCATGCTAAGTTTATAGAATGGAAACTTGAGCATAGGAAAATGAATGGATTGTGGAAAGATCAACTTGACACAAGAAATGTGGCTTCTTTTCACTAAGTTAACTCAGATGTCAACTTGGTTTTTAATAAGAATAGAGTGAAACTGGACTATTAGGGCAAATCCCAAGGTCCATTGAGGGGATGTTAGTGAATGATTTCTGGGGGAATGAAGGGGAAGTTAGTCATGCTTCCCTGTTGTACCATCAAACAACTGCCATGGTGTCAGTGCCATAAATGAGATGAGTCCTTCTTCATAAGACCACAAGTGATTACCAACTTGCCTCTGCAACCTCAAGCTACCTACCCAACCTAATACACTTAACATTTTTTCTTCCTTTGCATTGGGTGCATTTGAGCTGGCAAACCCTGATTGTCCTCTTTTTCTTTTGCCTGTCCTCCTATCTAAATGTACCCTTATCTCTTCCAAGGGCCCATATTAAGCAGTTGGGCTCCTTAAATTATCTACCTAGCTACTCATCTGCCAAGCTTGAATTGTTTGGGCAGATATGCATTCTCTATTCTACAACAGCAATTCAAACATGGCATGGTCCAGCTTGAACTGTTGGGCCACCCATCAAATGTAATAAGCAGCAGTACCTCCACATGGTGAATTTGTAAATAGGATAACAGTGGCATTTTGAGTGGCCACTTTCCTGGTCTTTGGTTTGGGGTTTCATTTTCACCATTCTTTCTGACCAGATGATTTTCTTGCCTTTTGATTATTCTTTAAGGCATACCCTCTTTCATCTTTTAATTTTCCTTGTCTGTATAAAAAATATGGAACCTCTGCAGCATGCAGGGATGAACATATTTAGCACTTCCACTGTCAATCATGAAAAATGAAACCTATTAGTCTAGGAATCTAACAATATGGATAATATGAACCAGCATAAGATTATAAGTAAAGCTCACTGCATTTTCACATAAAATCCTCAAAGTAGCTATTGATAAATAAGTTAGTTCCCTTTGTATTCAATAGTTTTGGACCAAGCAAAAGCACCAAAACTTTATTATTTTGTAAATGTATTCTATTGTCCAAGTAAAATTCCTAATCAATGCAATGAATTACCAAGAATTTAAACATGTTCAAGCACATAACTCCACCCATACTTCGATACTAAATGGAAAAATAATAATTTAACCTAAATTCAAGCCACAATTCATTGCAGTTATCACGGTCCAGAAGTTGGTCGAGGTCATTCTCCTTTGAGCTTGGTTGGTCAAGTCGGTAGATCATGAGCGTGGGAGATCAGACTTTTTATTGCTCATTAACAACACCAAAGCAATTGTGGATTAACGTGTATTTTTCTTTTACTATATTGTGTTGTTACATGTATTCGAAGTGTGGAGACTTTGGTGCAAAGATATTTCATTGTGCGGATTCCACACAATCTTTAATCAATTAATTAGCAGTAAAGGAAGGGATTATGTTGCATTGCAACTATTATTAGTCCCTTCCTCGTCAAGGACTATAACATTCACCTATCGTCAAATTGCGTTGACTTTCAATATTTTTCTAAGTTTTTTGCAATTTTAACCAAAGTTTCCAAGAAAATGCTTAATATTCCTATTTTCCAGCAAATTCAAAATAATTTTCAAATTTTCTAGTAATCTTATTTCTAATTTTCAATTGGCTATGATGGGACATAATTCCCCTACTGGAGAGCATTTTGTTTTTGGTATTTATGAGTACCTGCCAATAATTTTTAAATAAAAAAAAACGGTTAATTTTGTGAGTGGCCATTCCTTCAGTGAGTGCTCTCACACTAACATTGTTATGCTATTACACAACCCAATTTTGTTAGAATTGACATGGTTTCAGGTTCTTTACGTAGACAAGGGGGCTAAAATAATCTCCATTTCATTGTGCGGAGTTCAGAGGGACCTCTAGATTCAACAAAATGAACTTCCCTCACATTTTGCACAATTAGAGATGCCCGAAAATGAGTGTGGAAGTGTGGTTGTTGCCTCTGCACCCCATATCCTTGAATATATAGCCAATTACAAATTAATTTTAAATCTCTCTATTGTCTAATTCCAATGGTAAATTCTTAGATTTTATTGTTTAAATTTATTTTTGCTTCATATAATTAGCTAAAATAAATACTACACATTAAGAATGGTCAGAATTTAAATTTGTTCACTATATACAATATAAATTTAAATAGCTTGATCATTGTATACAATTCAAACTTAAATTTAAATGCAAGATTGCTAATTCACTTTAAACGTTAAATTTAATTTAATAAAAATTTCAAGACTCTCCACATTTAAATTTAAATCGCTCCTTAGTTGTTATTGATGCAAATTTCTTGGTATTGTGTTATTAATGGTCTGTGACAATGCACTTGCATAATGCAGCTTGGCCTAATCCAATGTAGCTTGCAGGCTTAAACATTTAGCTAAATTAAATAAATATATTTGTGCATCGTTCTCTGAAAGGTCATTAATCATTTCCCTTTTTTTATCCTTCCTTTCATTCTATTTTTGGGATGTTCAACACGTCTATGCTTGGATTGCTCAACTATAACTTTCGTTTCATTTTTCTTGTCTCTTCATAGACATTTCTTTTTTTAATAAGGGAGATGTTAAATGATTTGAAATTTGGGAACGTTGTTACACTAGTCTAGAACCATAGAATCCATTATTTTTATTAACTATATGTGTGACTTATTACATAATTAAGGTATTAAATTAAAATACATATATAATTAACAATTACCATACATCCTTCATTGTGCAAAGGTCATTGTGTGCGGAGCTTTCTGTCAAATGAAAGCTCCAAACAAGCAAAGCTCCACACACATATAACAAATAGCTCATTGTCATAAATTTTATTGTGTTAGTAAACATGTGTTGGTAAATGTGTAAGTGGAGGGAAATGTCAAACACGAAATAAATGGTTATTTCAATGCCCTGAGTTGCGTGTATTGATTAAACAAACTTCAACACAAATAATTGATCTCCCACTTCAAATGAAATATTCATATCATAATTAATTATCTTTAAATTCAATAAAGTTATGTTGTTTCCATATTATAAGTTTGAAAATGTTAATTTGGAGCATTCCTTTGTGTAGAAATTATGGTGTAGATTTGCAATTGCTCATGAAATTTTAATCAAAATCACAAGGCACAAACCTACTTTATTACTCTGCGGAAAGTAATTCACAATTTAGAACAATAATCTCAAACATGCAATAAGAAATAACACATGCACACAATATTTTTCCAGGGGAAAGAAATCTGCTAAAAACCCCTTTGCCTATTTTCATTAATCTCATGAATAGAAATGTATTACAATTGCTTTGCTCAACTGAGCACACCCTACAAGTGAATAACCTATCCCCCTTCTCACTAAGAAGCTCTGACCCATACTTAGTCAATTTTTGCCTCTCCTTGAGCCCTATTTCCTTGCGCAATTCCTTGAGAAATGTAACAACCTCCTCCCACATTTACCCAAGTAACCGATCAACCGGGGTAGACATGTGACGAGAAGTTACTATGATTTGATTTGACTCTGTATGTGTCAGTGAAGGAAGTGAAATCGACGGAATCACACCATACAAACCTTCCACATCAGCAACAAAATTCCTAGGAGCCATCCCAACCACTCTAGTAACTAGCCCCTGAGACCAGCTGAATTTTAAGACCATTAAACCCCGAGACACTCCCTTGATATGAGCAAGCATGTGTCCCAGAGGCTCTAGACGCTCCCATAGCATGGGTATGCCTGCGTCTAGGGAATTTTCATCCCAGTGTTGTGCCTACATCTCCGAGATTTGAGCAACTTTTTCAAACTTAGAGCCCAAGTCACTGCCCAGAACTAAATGACACTTTCAAAACTAAAAGATAACAACAAGACAATGATACAAATGAAACTACTTGAACAAGGGCTTGACTGGACCCCTACTAGTCATGACAAGAATTTCGTCAAACATGTCACAAATATGTAATCTACAAGTTTAAACAATAGATCTAAGCATAGGGATCTCGTACTCATCTGAGAATCGCTAAGAAGCATTGATGCCTCAATTATTAGCTGCCATTTCATCCATTAGGCCATAAATATATTTCTCATTCATTTACAAGTAAAGACATGATGAAAGCCATATATAGCCACTGCCATAACACATACTCATAACTAGCATAATAACAACAGAAATACCAAGGAAGCAAAATCCATATAATCCACATATAAACCAATACAATACTCATGAAATAACAAGGAGAAATAACCTCAAATTAATGATGCAAATGCCAACCAATTGTGGTATTTTCTCGAACCACCCTACTGTAGACATGGCTAACCCAAATCTCTCTTCAGCCAATCACCCCCGTGCCATATTCCAAGAATGAATGTGGGATATCATAAAAACACATCAATCAAACCATCCAGGGCTTCCAAGGGTCAAACCACCTCAACCCATGAAACAATGATTCCACCTCACAGTCATATATACAAAACCATCACCATATTGGTCTCTACCCTAACCTTCCAGGGCTCTAGAGTGTTTGTTCCAACCAAGGCTTCCAGGACTAGTAACTCAAACCACAACTGTCGTCAGGCTTCCTAAGCGTTTGCTCAACCAGGGCTTCCAAGACTAGTAACTCAACCCACCAAGGAATTCCAGAGCGTTTGTCCAACCAAGGCTTCTAGGACTAGTAACTCAACCCAAGTTGTTACAAGGTTTCCAGAGCGTTTGTCCAACCAAGGCTTCCAGGAACTAGTAACTCAACCCAAGCTAAAGGAAACACGAGAACCAATCAAAAAATAAAGAAATGAGCCCACAACACCATGGTTATCTAAGAAATGGAAAGGCTAGGCAAATATAGTGTCAATCCAAGCAATCCTCCATGCCAATGTGATCCAAATTTAAACAGGAATGCAAAAAATTACAGATATAACCATAAATACAAAGATGCAGCAAAAATAACACTTCATTTCGTTAATATCAAATATTGAAATATGCTTAGAAACATAATGGAAATAAAACTAGCTCGGGCGATGGTAGCTTATCTCTGAGAAGAGATGTGGCGGCTACATGCCTCTAAACTATGATACAATGAGGCTCAAAGGCCTATTTATTATTGAGAAACAATTGAAGACCCTAAACATCCAAAAACCTAACCCTAGGAGATGAAGCGCCAAACTACAGGCCCCGTTTGGGTAAATTGATACATCAACTTCCTAGGGTCATAACTTTGGCATACAATCTCTATTTCACACACACAATACCTCGATAGAAATATCTATCTGAGGAATACAACTTTTGAGTGGCCAACATCATTTTATGCCCCAATGTTGGCTCCAGTTTTCCCAAAAAACGTCGTTTAGGGCCTCAAAACAGCTCCAGAAGTTCAGGACCCAAAAAACTGCCAAAAATAGTATATTGTGCTACAAATAAGGAAACTAAAAAATTGAAATAGACAGTGGTGGGGGTCCAAGTGGAATAGGTAGGTGGCCACCAACATCCACCTGGATCACAATGACAGATCATAACCAAGAAACCACATGCATGTGTCATGCATGCCAAAACTAGCAAAGAAACCATACATGCAACTTGATACCTACAAAGAAATCCAATTGTAGTTGTTGATCATGCTCTTCCTTTGCCTTCTTTCTCCAAGCATCCAAGTATGCCACACTCTCCAAGAGTGCTCCAAGAAAACTCTAAATGTCCAAGAGTATGAAAGAGAGAGAGAATAGAAGAGAGCTCCACCAAAACCTGTCCAAAGCTTGTCAACTAATCCTTCGAAGTCTTTTTATCAATGAGGCCTCTATTTTCTTCAAATTCCATTATTTTCCTTCAATTTCCTCCTCACATGCAATCCGTGACCTTTAACCTTCCTTTTCTCCTAATTTCCTTTATTTTCATAAATAGAATGCCAATTAATGCCTCTTGTCTTTCCAAAGCCTTTGCCATTGCCTTTGCTAATTTCCTTTAGCCATAATAACCAAAATAAACAACCACAGGATTTTTTTCCCACCATTCAACTTGGAATAGGTGTCCCATGACGTGGTCTTATATATTTTTACATCGGTTTTTAACCAAGGATTTTACAAGAAATTAGGCCCCTATTGTTTAGGAATTTCTCCAAAATGGATTTCACAATTCCCAAGGTTGATCGTTTCGCTGCATGCAACACCTATACACTCAAGACTATTCTACAACTGATGTTACACTACCTTGGAATCTCCACCGAGCCTAGGGAACTCGAATTCTCTGAATGCACTAGCTATTTTGGGTTGATTGATCAATTGATTAGATGATCACTAAGTTTGACTAAAGTCCCACTGCACAACTGCCCTTTCACTAGTTCCTTCAATAGTTAGAATTAGTTTAACTAAAAACAACATGAGATAATTGACCTCAATTGCTACAAATTAGCAATCACACATACTTAACTGAACTATAACTCCTCCAACTAGAATTTACTGAGCTAACTGAGTGACGAGAGCCATGTCACCTCAGTTAATTGCATAGAAGTTGTCTATTGATCTGGAAATTTGAATTTTCTCAATGTAATCAAGGCAAAATCAAATTGAGAATTTATTGTTGCATTTTTTAACACTTCGTGAATTATTTTTATTAATTATCCCTATGCTTATTTCATAATTAAAGTATTAAATTAAAACACATATATAAATAACAATTACCTAACATCCTTCATTGTGCAGAGGTCCTTGTGTGCGGAGCTTTGCTACTCCGGAAATCAACTTTTGCACAAAGAAGAGCAACAAAACATCTAGTAATATGGATGAAAAAAAGAAAAGGTAGAAACTCATCGCAACTAGAATATGCACATAAATTGAATTAAATGTTTTTGTGTTGTGTGCTAACTAAGTGATCTATTATCGTTTCCAACCCAAATTCTGCAAAATGGGCATCCAGGTTGGAATTGAGCAGAATGTTATTAGATTTAACATCCTTGTGAACCACAAGAGGAAAGTAGTCATGGTGATGGTAACACGGTCCATGAGCAATACCCTTTGTGATTTTATAGCTCAAAATCCAATCAACTAACATATTGTTACTACAAGCTTCCTTCTCGTGCAAGGCCTCTGATAAGCTTCCATTGGGCATGTATTCATAGATGATCAATGTGTGGACATCATTGTAGAAGTAGCCAAGCAACCTGAGTATGTTTCTATGCCTAATATTTCCCAAGAAATCAACTTGGTAACTAATGAATACTTTGGATAATCTTGTCTAAACTGCTCTTGCGCTGCGCTCTCCCCCTGAGGTCGCATTCAAACCTTCAACCATCTCCTTTCTCCCATGGCCCCCCTGAAGTCTGATCCGGAGGGGGTTCACTAAGTTTTTGCACCCCCCGGCGCTCCAACATTGTTTCTCTAGCCTTTTCCAGTCTCGTTACCTCCCTTATACCCCCTCGAGATCGACCTGCTATCTCTAAGTTTGTTAAAAAACTTGAGGACATTCCAGAAATTTTTTTGCCTTTTGTGATGCCTCGAAGAGCTGCTCTATCGTTGTCAAGGAGGGTTCTGGTTGCTAAATTTACAAGCCTCTAGCATTGTCCAAAAACAATGCAAATACCCATTTTCTCTTGTGGTAGAAGTCATTTTACGTTCTATTTTGAATCTAGAGAAGATAGAGATCTTATCTTCAGAAATGGGCCATAATTCATCCACACAAGAGGCTTATACTTGAATAGATGAACTCCAAACTTCGATCCCGAACTTGATTTCCCTAAGGTTGTTACAATTTGGCTTCATCTTCCCCACCTCCCTCTACATTGTTGGGGAGATGAATCTATCAAAGCAATAGGCAATGCATTTGGAAAATATATAGATCGAAGTGAACTAGAAGAAAATATGTATGCATGCGCTCAAATTTGTGTGGATGTTGACTTGGGAAAGGGACTATAAGAAGCAGTGAAGATTAAGGTAGACAACTGGGATCACATATAATAGTTGGACTACAAGTAGCTTCCATTCAAATACAAGGTATGTCATGAATACGACCATTTTGCAAATAGATGCCCAAAGAAAGAAGTAGAAGAAGTAGTTGAAACTCAAGACCCTCATCGAGGAACTGTAAAATGAAAAAAATCTGGTTATAAGTCTTCTAAGTCCTAAATCCCCTCCTTTTCAACTCCTCCTCCCCGTGTTGACCCTCCTTCCTCCTCTTCTCTTTCCCAACCTTCATACCCCAACCCTTTCGCCTCTCTAGCACCCCCTCGTGAACCCTCCCTTGCTAGAGAGGATGTCCTCCCTCTCCCTGATGGATCCTTTGTCTCCTCCCCTCCCTCCCCTCTTGTTTCATCCCCTCTTCCTCCCCTTCTCCCTCGTCCTATATCCTCCAACCCTCCCTTGATCCCCCTCCCTCCTTCTTTCGAAAGGATTCTTACAGGAAGCCAATCCAAGGAAACTCTCATTCCTTCTGACAGTCATAAGAAGCCATGAAGGAAATCAAACAAAGAAATAAGAGATGAAGTGGCATTAAAAGAAATGTCCATGGGGACCCAACAACTAATGGAAACATACACCACCAAAATGAGAATGATCAAAAATCACATAGATTCAATCAAAGGATAAGGGGATGTTGAAATAAAGAGACAAGAAGAAATAAAAAAGGAAGCATATCAACATTTTAAAAGTTTGCTTTCTACTGATTTTGGGAATTCAAATCACGAAGAATTCATTAGACAAATTCCCAAATTAGTTTCCTAGGAGGCAAATTCAGCTCTCTCCAAACAAGTGGAAGAAGAGGAACTACAATCTTCCATTTGGAATCTTCACCCTAATAAAGCACCAGGGCCTGATGGGTTCTTCATTGCATTATTTCACTCGTTCTGGTCACTCATTAAAAATGATCTTCTAAAAGTGATTTGATGGGTCTTCAGAGCAATGAAAATAGGAGGCAGCACCAATTCCACCTTCTTGGCCCTTATCCCAAAATAATCCAGACCTTCCTCCTTTCATCGCTTTAGACCTATATCCCTATGCAACTCTTCCTATAAAATTATCTCTAAGATTCTAGCAAATGGGTTTAAACCATCATGATTTCTAAAAATCAAGGAGGTTTTGTTCCAAAGAGACAAATCGTTGATAACATTATGCTTGTCCAAGAAGTTATTCACTCCAGTTTATCTAGAAAAGAACAAGGCTTTGTATTGAAACTTGATATGGCTAATGCATTCGACAGAGTCAATCACTCCTTTCTATTTTCAGTTCTACAAAAGTTTGGCTTCGCTTCAGATTTCATTGATCTTATAAGATCCTGCATTCAAGGCCCTTGGATTGCCCCCCTTATCAATGGAATACCAAGAAGCTTCTTTCAAAATTCAATAGGTTTAAGGCAAGGCTTCCACTTTCTCCTTTCCTCTACATCATGATGGAAAACTCTTTTAGTAGGAATTTAGAGCATAGTAGACATAGTGGGTCCATCATTGGCATGCACTTTAGTAGAGGAGTCAAGAGCATAAACCATTCCCAATTTGTCGATGACACTCTATTCATGCGAAGAGATACATGTATTATTGCAAAAAGTTTCAAAACCATCCTGGATAGATTTTTGGAGGCCTCTAGATGCTTACTAAATAATGCAAAAAAGCAACATTTACAGATGGAACACCCCTGCCAGAACTCTACAACATATTTCTCAAATATTTGGAATCCCTTTTAAAATAAATTGATCGCACTTCAAATATTTAGGTCTTCCTATTCAAAAGATGTCTTGAAGTCAGAGATTTGGCATTCTTCCATAGACAAAATGTAAAAGGAAGTTCAAGGTTGGGGTATGATCTGGCTCACTTTAGCAGGGAGAATTACATTGATTAAATATGTTTTATCAACCCTTCCTCTTTATCAATTTGTTGTCATTCAAGCTCTAGTGGGAATACAAAAGTAGATTGAACTAATTATAAGGAACTTTTAATGGCAAGGGGGGAAATCAGAGACAAAGAAATTCAGTTGTTAAATTGGAAACAAGTCATTGTTCCTTATGAGAAGGGAGGCACCTCTACTAGACTCCCGAGGTTAATGAACATCACCTTTGGAGCAAATCTCATATGGAGATTCATATTAGGCGAATCCACTTGGTGGAAACAGGTCCTCGAGAAGAAGTATTCGAACTCCTTCTGACAATATTTTCTCACAAAAAAATGCCCATTAGGCCTTGCACACAAATATGGAAACTTCTCAAAAAATCTTTGCTTCTAGTTAAAGGAAACAGTTCCAGAATTCTAGGTGGTCGACAGGATATAAATATTTGGAGAGAAAGTATCATGGGCAAATCCCCTCTCTCCGATCTTCAAGGCATACTTCCTCTCAAGATTTGGATGATAAGAAGAGGTATCTACACTCTTGACCAAATTTCAAATTGGAATCAAGAAGATAAATCTTGGGATGGTTGGATCCCGTCAGCCTTTCCTCCCAATCTCAGAAACCAATGTAATTTGATTCTCACTCATCTCAAGAGAGCAGTGCCAATTAGTTTTGGTCAGCTAGATGAATTCAAATGAAACTCGACAGGTGGGGAATTCTCAGTAAAATCAGGCTATGGAAAGCTTCAAGAAGATTATTATCAATCTAAATAGCCTCTATGGAAATCAATTTGTAAGATAGAGAGCCTTCCTATATATATGTATACATATGTATATATACATATATGTATACATAGTATATATGTGTGTGTGTGTGTGTTAATGTATATTATATGTAATATATATACATATGTATATATATACATATATATATATATATTATATATATATATATATATATATGTTATGTATATATTATACATTAACATATATATATATTGTATTATATTGTATGTGTTATATACATATACATACATATTATACATTATACACGATATGTATGTATATATATAACATATATGTATATATAGAATGTATGTACATATATATTAACAATATATATAACCATATCTATATAGATATATATATATATATATATATATTAATATATATATATATATATATATATAATTATATATATATATATATATATATATATATATATATATATATATATGACTTTGCTTAAAGGAAAATTCTTAACTATAGAAAATCTAAGAAAAAAGGCATTCATCGACCCTCGAGATGCCCTCTATGTCAAAGAGCTGGAGAAACCATCCCACATTTATTCATTAGCTTCTCACTGAAGAATGTTGGCTTTTGTTGGTCAACCCTCTCGAGGCCATCATCAACTAAAACTCATCCTTTCATATTTCTATCCTATTTGGAAAACAATTTATCCCTGCTCTTTAAAAAACAAGAATTTGATAAAGAGATTTTGGAAAATTCTCCAATCATTCTTATGTTGGCATATATGGCTTTCCAGAAATAAACAAATATTTGAAAACATAAAGTCGAAACTTCAAAAAACATTGGCCAAAACTTGGAGTTTGACAACTATATTCATATTAACAAAAGGGGCAAAGAATTTGGATGATAGTCTTCTCCAACGTGAAGATAAAATTTGGTTTAAATTTGAGACCAATCTCACTCCACTTTCAGCCCTCCTAGAAACACTCCCCTCAAGTCTAATGATTGGAAAATTTGTTTGGAGGAAAGGGAATTGTCAATTTGGTTAAAATCCCTTAAGAGAACATGTCTCTTTTTCGATGGTGCATCAAAGTCTAATCTAGGTAATGCATGTGTAGGAGGTTATATCACAGATCAGTTGAGTGTAAACACTATCTCCTTTAAGTGGGGCCTTGACATAGATACGAACAACAAAGCGAAAGCATACAAGTTTCTATTGGGATCCAAAATCCTCAACATCAAAAAATATATGAATCCAATCATCATTGGGGACTCTGCAAATCTCATTCAACAAATGGTCGGGAATTCCAAGCCTAAAAATACCGATCTTGGTCAAATCATCTCCATAATATGACACCATCTCAAAAATTAGGAAATGTCTCTTACCATCATGTTCTAAGAGAGAATAATAAGAGCGCCAACGAGCATGTAAACAATTCTTGTGTCAGACCTCAAGGAGAAGTAAGGATTAACACGGTATCTATACCAAATTCATCCCTTAATTTCTCGCCCACCCATTCCCTAACTCTTTCATATATTATTATAAGAAAACCTCGATCTCATATCTCATCCTCTCTGTCAAAGGTCAATGTCAATATCTCTCTTAATCCCTCAATAGCCAAAGCTCCTGGACCCTTAACGGTGATTTGCAGCCTTTCTCGATTTGATCTCTTTATCATTTAGGCTTCTCAAAACCATGGTAATAATGACCCAAAATACTCTCAGGCTCCCCATTTTACCCCTTTCTCCTTTATATTTCCCTCATCCCATTTCTTGCCTCGCGCAACTCTCTTTCTCTCTAGCTCCTGATCTTCATTTTCTTCTATAAGAACTGTCCCCTCGATTTTTTATTTTCCTCCTTTCTTCATCGATTGCCTCTTATCTATGCCATAATATCCTTCCCTTATCCTTTCCCCATTGTTCCATCCCCTCCCTTGCTATCCTCAGCATGGATCTGCCCCAGTCACAATCCTGCCCGCATTGTAAAGCACACAAAATTGTTATGGACAATATTTGTTCTATGCACAATCAGTGGAAAGATAGATGTAGATTATTAGATGGGTTATCTATCTCACCAACTTAATGAACACAGGAAATCTACCAAGCAACTCAACAATAAGTGTGCACATCTCGAGAATTCTCTCAATACTCTGCAAGACATGGTGGAAAAAGAACCAAGAGAAAACTCCAACTCGAAGGATTGTGGAAACAAATATATGTAGGTTTTAAGCCCATACAGAAATTACTTGCAAATTCTAAAAATAGAAAATAAACAATGGCAAGAGCATAAAACATAAAACAGATATACACAAAGATTTTCCCCTGGATCCCAAAACCGTGACTACCAGGTTGATTTTTTTATTATCTTCTTTTCAATGTTACAATACATATATATACATCCCAAAGCATCCATTAACCCTGGATTAGATCATAACCATGGTTCCCTTGACAGGATCTGCAAAATACCATGGGCAGAAAACCATCATGCCCAAAACCATGTGCGAAAACCATGTACAAAACCATAGGTAGGTCTGCCCAACTAATATAGGGTCAAAAAAAAATTCCCTGGGGCGTTGCCCTAGACCTTCTAGAGGGGGGCTAGTCATAGAAAGATTATAACATACACCCAAAATTCTCCCACTTGTTGTTTTCTTTCCACAGGGGAACATAAGAGAGCTTAGTTATTGGTCCAACGCTACAACGCCCATTGTTTCTCTACGCCAAGAAAACTTCTCAGTGCTCACAAACTTTGTCAATGCATCTGCAACATTCTTCAAAGTGTCCACCTTTACCAGCAACACCTTTTTGTCCTCAACCATATCCCTCACAAAGTGACACTGAACATCAATGTGCTTTGTCTTTGAATTATAAGCCGGGTTCTTTTGCCAAGAAAATTTCACTTTGGTTGTCACAGTCTATCCTTATAGTTCATTGCACCAACCCCATACTTGAACACAATCTCTGCAACCAAACTGCTTTGTTGCTTCCATGAGTGGATGCCACGTATTCTGCCTCTATAGTTGAAAGTGCCACTACAAATTGTCTCTTGCTCATCCAACTGCCTACACCTCCAAACAAGTTAAATACATACCCACTTGTAGATCTTCCCTGATCCAAATCTCCAGCCTAGTCTGCATCAACAAATCCATGGATGTCCAAAATTCTATCCAATCTTGGTCTTCCTTGGTAGCTCAAACCATAATCACTAGTGCCACGCAATACCTGAAAACCTGCTTCACTGTTGTCCAATGCTCCTTCCCTGGTTTTGACATAAACCTGCTCAATACTCCCATTGCATGTGCAATGTTTGGTCTAGTACAAACCATTGCATACATCAAGCTACCAACTGCACTTGCGTATGGAACGTAGGACATGTCCTCTTCCTCTTCTTGTGTCTTGGGACACTATTCAGCAGATAACTTTACACCGACAGGAATAGGAACCTTCACCAGTTTACTATCTTGCATATTAAACCTCTGCAATATTGTCTCGACATACTTTCTTTGGTTTAACCAAAGCTTCCTTTTTTCCCGATCTCGTTTAATTTCCATGCCCAAAATATAGTTTGCAACACCAAGATCTTTCATGTCGAATTTGGAGGACAATTGGGTCTTCAATTCTTGGATAATATTTTTGTTATTTCCAATCAACAACATATCATCCACATATAAGACCAAATAAATAACACAATCACCAATTAATTTAAAATACACACAGTAATCTGCTTTGCTTCTGGTGAAGCCAAGTCCCCATATATATATATATATATATGTATGTATGTATGTATGTATGTATGTATGTATATTTATATGTATATGTATATGTATGTGTATGTGTATGTGTATGTATATGTATATGTATATTTATATGTATATGTATATGTATATGTATCAAATTTATGATACCACATCCTTGGTGACTATTTTAACCCATACAAAGACCTTTTTAACCTGCATACCAGTTCTTTCTTACCCTTCCCCGCAAAGCCTTCAGGTTGCTTCATGCATATCTCTTCTTCGAGATCCCCGTGAAGAAATTTTATATTCACATCCATTTGTTCTACCTCAAAATAAAAAGGAGAAACAACAAATAAAAGTAATCTAATAGAAGCTACCTTGAAAAAAGGAGAAAAAATATCACCAAAATCAATTCCCAACACCTTGGAATAACCTTTTGGTACCAACCGAGCTTTGTATTTCTCCACCTTACCTTCTGCTTTCATATTCTTCTTAAACACCCATTTGCTGCCAATGGGTTTCCTTCCAGCCGACAACTACACCAGATCCCAAGCCTCATTTTTGTGCAAAGATGCCATTACATCAATCATGGCATCTTTCCAGAGTTTTCCATCATCTGAATCTACTGCTTCCCTAACAGTTCTAGGATCATCATTAGTAATAGATAAAGAAAAATTTGAACAAAAAGTAGTTGGACTATACCTTTTTGGCTGCCTTCTTCCTTGAACTGATCTTCTCATAGCTTGAGTTTATGGTTCTTCATCTTCTGATTCCTCTTCCGTTGTAGAGTTTGATTCCTCCTCCTTTAGATCAAACTCTACCTTCTCAGGTTCCTTTGGTAGGACCTCATGTCTGATAACATCTTTCACCTCTCTAAACACCATATCGTGGTTGTACACAACCTTCCTCGTTTCTGGGTTACAAAGCTTATAACCTTTTAAACCATCCTTATACCCAATAAAGATGCAACTTTCAGATTTACTATCTAACTTGGTTCTTTTCTCCTTTGGAACATGTACATATGCATCACATCCAAATACCCTAAGATGTGAAAGAGAGGGTTTCTTACCAGTCCATATTTCTTGTGGATTCTTATCCTCCAACACTGATGAAGGTGATCTATTGACCAGGTAACATGCAGTCTCCACCGCCTCTACCCAGAATTCTTATCCTAACCTGGCACCAATGAGCATGCTTCTTTCCTTTTCCATTAATGTCCTATTCATTCTTTTTCCAACTCCATTTTGTTGAGGTGTGTATGGAGTAGTCTTTTTTTGTGATATACCACACTTCTTACAGAACTCTTCAAATTCCTTCTTGCAAAACTCCCCACCATTATTTTTCCTCAACACATTTATCTTTTTCTCTGTCTGGTTTTTCACCAGAGGCATAAATTCTTTAAACTTGTCAAAGACTTTAGATTTCTTCTTGAGGAAATATATCCATGTATTCCTTGAGAAGTCATCTATAAATGATACATACTACATAGACTTACCCGGTGATGGAACCGACATAGGTCAAAACACATCATTGTGCACAAGCTCTAATATTTGTTTCGCCCTATTAGCACCAGAGGGGAAACTCACTCGATTTTGCTTCCCATATACACAATTTTCATAGAAATCAAAATCTAAAGAGAAATTAGACATAACTTCTACCATACCATTACCATGAAATATTGGAAGGCCCATCTCTCCAATATTTCCAAGCCTTTGATGCCATAGCATGGTCTTTTCTCTAGAGACCACTAGATTTTCTGCTCCACTTTTACGAACCACAAAATGTTGCACCCATCAATAACATTTCTACCTTGAAGCTTGTACATAGTTCCAATCTAAACTCCCTGCATTAATACCAGTGCTCCCCAAACCATCTTGCAGGTATCTTTCTCGAACATTGTTTTTACACCTGCATCATCCAACTTACTTACAGAAATAAGATTTCTGGCCAATGCAAGAATATGAAAAACACTCAAAAGTGTTTTAATCCTTCCACCTTGCAACTTAAACTTGAATTTTTTGCGACTAACAATTCTAGCCTTCCTACCATCCCCTAAGAAGACATCACCACCATCATATTTATCATACTCGTAGAACCACTCCCTGTGGGGAGTGAAATGAAAGGATGCACCTGAGTCAACTAACCATGCCTCATGATCTACATTTGTACTTGAAGAAGAAGCCAAGTACACATCCCCACCTTCATCTGAGGTGGTTTTCACCTCCCAGAAGGAGCATCATCCGATCCCTTTGCTTTCTTAGGAGCTTTAGATCTACAATACTTTTTGAAGTCCCCTTCCTTTCCGCATTTCCAGCACACCTTTGTAGGTTTTCCTAGAGATTTAGATCTCGCACTCGAGGATTTATTTTTGTTTATGTTCTAGGATCATCCTTGTACAGACAAGGCATCACCATTCTGGCCCTCCATATTTTTCCGTCTCATCTCCTCTAACAACAAGGATGAGATTATTTCGTCAAACTGCAAGGTAGTCGCATTGCTACCTATTGCAACAACCAGACTATCCCACAAATCTGGTAGAGAACACAACAAACTAATGCACTTATCTTCTTCTAAATTTTTTATATCAATATATAACAACTGGCTTACCATAGTATTAAAGGCGCTCAGATGCTCTATCACTGAGTCTCCATCCTTCATCTTTAGGTTATACAATTTTTTTTGTAGGAATAGTTTATTCACCAGAGACTTAGATTGGTACAAATTCCCTAACTTGTCCCACAAAGTCTTTGTTGAAGCTTCCCCTGATACATTCAACAATATTGAATCTGAGATACACAACCATATTGTGCTATGTGCCTTCTGATCCAGCTACTTCTTGTCTTCATCAGACATTGACGTTGGTTTAGTACCTGGACCCACCGTGATACACTGATCTTTATCCACTAGCAGATCCTCCATCTTGAGTTTCTTGATGTCTATATTTCCACTGCTCACCATATTCTTTCACAACAACAATGAATCCCATAGATATCCCATTGAATAGGGTATACCATAGGCTCAACTAAAACCCCTCAGCCGCAAAGGCATCCCCTTGAAGCCAAAACAACTCTGATACTAAATGTAGGTTTTAACCCCGTACAGAAATTACCTGCATACGAATTTTAAAAATAGAAAATAAATAATGGTGAGAGCATAAAACATAAATATACACAAATATTTTCCCTTGGATCCCAAAACCGGGACTGCCAGATTGATTTTTCATTATATTCCTTTCAATGTTTCAATACATCTATATACATGGTGAAACATCCATAAACCCCAATCCATTAACCTTGGATTAGAACATAATCATAGTTCCCTTAACTGGATCTAGAAAATACCACGGCATAAAACCATCATGCCCAAAACGATGTGTGAAAACCATGCACAAAACCATACATAGGTCCACCCACCTAATATAGGGCCAACAACAAAAAAATTCCCCGAGGCGTCCCCCTTGTGACCCCCTCGCACGTGGGGCTAGTCATGGAAAGAATATAACATACACCCAAAAATATCAACAATATGAAGAGAAGTCTATTAACAAAGAATAAGAGGAACAATCATCTTCATGAATCCAAGGACCTACTTCTCTCTTCAACAAAAAGTAATCTATGTATCAGCATCATATTCTTTCTCTAAATTAGATATGCTTAGTAATTGTAGCTTGCTTCTACAAGAGTTTGTATGAATATTTAAGCTAAACGTAGTTGGAAAATTAGGAATATATGATCAATATGTAAAATTTGGAAAAGAAGGATCAGGGATTTTTGCCTCACTTCCCTCCCTGACTTGTTCAATCTCAATGTACTCGGGAGTTCTTCTCAATCTTTTTTTGGAATGATTATAATATACCCGATCTTGTTCAAAAAAAAATTGCCCAACAAATTAACCTCTGCAGTAAAAGAGGGATTAGAGGGGTCAATGTTGAGCTCCTTTTGTGATCTCTAGATCTTCTTGATAGCCACAATGCCCTCACCTTGGGGAATCTTGGCCCTATATACTATACCGGTGGTCTCCATTCCTATGATATTGGAGTCCTTTATGCAAGGTGGAGTTGATTCTTTGGGAGGTCGTTAGCCTCCATGACCAATACAACTATAGTAATGTTTTTATGGAAACTTCCCTCCAACTACAAGAAAAAACCCTCCGCAGATAATAACTAAGATTATAATAAGCGACACCATTTGAAAACTCATGCCTAACACATTTTCTATATCGATGGGGTTGTAAGGGGTCAGGATTCTTCCATAGACTCTGTGATTTCCCACAGATCTATCAGTCGTGGATGTTCTGAACATCCCATCAGTTGGAACAGATCCAGAGAGATTGTTATGAGAGGCATTGAAAATTTCCAATGAAGGTGAGCTACCAAAGTTGGTCAGAATGGGGCCCATGAGATTGTTGATGGAGAGATCCACTATTGCTAGAGCTCACATTATTGTAAGTTCGACAGGAATACTTCCACTCAGAGTTCAAGTGCAAAATCTTTGAGGCAACATGATCCAAGTGGATATTGGTGGCCACCCGCTAATTCGACTTGGATCCTCTCTAAGTGCTTCGTGCAGTTTTTTTTCAGTTTCCTTAATTATAGCACAATTTACTATTTTTAGCAGTTTTTCGGGTCCTAAACTTCCGGAGCCATTTTGAGGCCCTAAACGACGTTTTTTTGGAAATCTACCGCAAGCGATTTTTCGTGACTAAAAATCGTCTTTTCCGTCGTAGTCCTCGGAGAGATCTTTCCAACGGGCTATCATGCGCGTCAAACGGAGATAAGACGACCAATTCGCGACCCCGGGAAGTTGATGTACCAACTTACCCAAAAACGGGGCCCACAATTTGGCGTTTCATCTTCCAGGGTTAGGTTTTGGAATGTGAAGGGCTTTTCCATTGTTTCTCAACAATAAATAGGCCTTCGAGCCTCATTGTAACACAGTTCAGAGGCATGTAGCCACACATCTCTTCTCAGAGATAAGCTACCATCGCCCTAGCTGGTTTATTTCTATTTCCGGTTGTAAGCATTTTTCAGTATTTTCCATTAATGAAATGAAGTATTATTTCCGCTGCATCTTTGTGTATATGGTTATCTCTGTATTTTATTGCGTTCCTGTTTAAATCCAGATCAGGATGTCTACTTCCTGACTAGATTGTCACGACGAGGGTCGGTGCCTCGATTGACTGGGAGCAGGCCATCTGGAGAGAAGATGGATGAGGTGAAAGCTCGAGTTTGCCCGGAGGTAAAATATGGGCAGGGCAGTTCGAAGGTGGATATCCCCACCGTTTAGGACCTGACACTGAGAGCATTACTATTCACCTTTACACAAGCTGCGGGGGCACAAGCACCCCACGAAGCTACGAAGAACCACCTATTATTAGCAATGGAGTGCCTTAGCCCGATGATCTTCAATTGGGTGTCAGCTGTGACAACCAATATGAAGAGGCAACTGACAAAGGCCAAGTGGGGAAAGCTCCAATAGTTCGGGTACGGTTCCATCTTGGTGACGTTCTTCTTGGAACGCGTGCCAAGCTTCGAGGGCCAAGGGGCCTTTTTAGCAGACCCAGCACCTCGAGAGCCGAGGATGGCTCGATGGGCGGCACTGATGCCGAGGGGTGGTGGCGGCCAGCAGATGTCATTTAGACCGGAGTTCTTCGGGTGGCTTCGCTGCTAACTGATAGTGGTGGAAGACTGGCCGTATGCGGGGACAAACTTCACTAGAGACCCTGACCTTCCCCTACCGGAGGGAGAGGACTGGGATGAGGAGATTGGTACGTCCTCATTTTTTGATTTTGTATTTTTATGATTTTTTTGGTTAATACATATTTGTTCTAATAACCTTTATATGCACATGCAGATGTCGGCCCAAAGTGCCCAGATGGCATGTCTCCCATTGCGAGGAGACATCCAGTAGCAGCAGCAGCAGGAGCAGATCCTCAGGAGGAGGGTGCTGACAGAGGGGAGCTCATCCAGAACCTCAAGGCTATCACTTGAGGGATCCCAGATTATGCTCGGCTAGCGGATGTCCCGCTAGCGTACCAGAGGCACACAGTGGGGGTGCCAACTCGCATCCACCGGCTCCTGAGGCGCTTAGTGCGAGCGGTGACGTGCTACCATGAGCACCACTGCGACTAGATACTTAGGCTTTTCCTTTCATGCATATTTTTTGAGAGACATGTTGTCTCCGGATGTATTCAGACAAACATGTATTATTTTTTGATGATGCACAAGGTGCAAACATTTTGGACACACACACACATATATATATATACATATGTTTTATGGTTTATTGTACTTTATGCTTCTTGTGTTATGTGGAATCACATGTTATGCAAATGCCTGTCCAACACATAATTAGCTAATGCATCGATTAACGTATTAAGTCGTCTTGGAATATGTTGATAAGTAATGAAATCAAAATCCCTTTCTAATAACTTACCACGTAAATACAACCTTAAAATCTGATGATCTCTGACGGAATAATGCCCGTTGAGTTGGTGGACTACAAGTTGAGAGTCCAAGTTCACAACCAATGTGCGAATTCCGAGGTTAATCGCCTCAGCTAATAATTCAATCACAACACTATATTCAGCAACATTGTTCGTTGTACAACCCAGACAAACCCCTTGAATATCTACTAACTCACCATGAGGATCATAGATCACCCATGCCGCAGATGACAAGTTGCGAGTACTGCGGGAAGCACCATCAGCAAAACCAATGTAAGGCGATCCAGACATCTGTTCAAGAAGCAAAAGACACAATAAGCGGCAATCATGCCGACATACCAAAATAAAAACTAAAACAAACATGCACACACAACACACTGCTGAAAGCATACGTATGTACAAAAAGAGAGAGTGCCTAGACTCATGCATAATATTTTTTGAGATAAAGTCCATTTCGGGGCCTATCCAGGGGATTACCTTCATAATCTATAAGCTTGTAGGCACCTTTTCGTAAAAATCTTTTCACAATGTAGGGCCCATGCCACATAGGCTCGAGTTTTCCTGCCCCCAGCTTATCGTTAGCTTGATCATAGAGCAGTACTAGGTCTCCCTCAATGAAAGAGCGAGGGTTAACAGTATTATCGAAGTGAGTTTTCACTCACTTCTTCTGAGCTTCAATAGCTAGGGAGGCTAGACAACGAGTCTCATCCAGCCGTTATAAGTAAAGAAGGTGCTCTTCTACTAGAGTAGTATCAGGGAGCAACTCGACGGCTATATTTAATGAAGGAATCTCACACTCAATAGGAAGGGTCACCTCTGGTCCGTAAACTAACTGAAAAGGAGTGAAACCAGTGGCATCCTTCACGGAGGTACGGTAGGCCCACAAAGCAGAGAACAACATCAGATGCCAATTGGACTTATGCATGCCAAAAGTTCTTTGAAGCATCGTGACCAAAACCTTGTTCACGGCTTCCACTTGACTGTTTGCCTGAGGATAGTACGGGGTCGAACTATCATGCCTAAGGCCCAAATGGGTTGTTAACTCGATCATCATGTGATTACGAAAGTGTTTTCCGTGATCAGTGACGATGGCTTGGGGTACTCCGAACCACGAAATAACATGGTTGAATAAAAAATGCGCCATGGTGCGACCGTCTTCTGACAATGTAGGCATCGCCTTGGCCCATTTCGTGAAATAATCAACAACAACGATGATGTACCCATGCCCCCCAGCCGAGCGAGGGTTACAGGTCACAAAATCAATGCCCCATTTGGAAAAGGGGCCGACAGTTACAACGGGGTGAAGCGGAGCAGGGGGTGCGCGCATCTTCCGTTGGTAAATCTGGCACTCATGACATGAACGGACAACAAGAATGAAATCCTTGAAAATGGAGGGCCAGAAATAGCCGGCACGGAGGATTTTCTGTGCGGTGGCATATCCAGACATGTGACCACCACAAACACCAGAGTGGCAGTCATTTAGGAATCTCTCTACTTCTTCGAAGGTCAAGCATCGGCGAAGAATAGAATCAACACCGAGACGGTACAGGGTGTCCCCAACGATGCGATATGGTTGGGCTTGATTTCGGATCTGTCGACGAGCATCCTTAGAGGTCTCGAGACAAAAGGAGGATGTCCGCAAGTAGACAATAATATCCCCGTACCAGGGATCGAGGGTGCTGATGAGGAAGAGAGTTTCATCTGGAATGGAATCCTCTAACTGAGAGGAGGCAGCAGGGGTTGGCAAATAACACAATAGCTCAGCGAAGACAAGTGATTTCTTAGACTTGGCAGCAGTGAATTCCAAGTCAAACTCTTGGAGGATGACTATCCACTTAGAGTATTTTCCCCCGGCAATTGGCATGACAGAATATAGGTCATGGGGTTGCAATCGGAGATCGCTGTCGTAGTATGCAACAAGATGTAGTGACGGAAATGTTGAATAGCGCAAACAGCAGTGAGGGCCAACTTCTCGACATAAGCATATCGAGTTTCTGTATCTAACAAGTTGTGGCTAAGGTAGTAGATAACATGTTCGATGCCATCGTCGTCATCCTGAACGAGAACGATACCGATGGTGGTATCAGCAGCGGAAAAATACAACATGTAATCACGATGATAATTCGGAGGCCGCAACAAAGGGGCGGAAGCTAGAAGAGTTCTAAGATGTGCAAAATACTCCTCAGCTATGGCATCCCATCGAAACAGGGTGTCGCGCTTGCGTAACCACGTGAAACCTTCTGCCACTTCGGCATAATTTGGGATAAATTGTCACAAGAAGTTTGCTTTACCCTACAAACTCTGCAGTTGCCGCAAAGAAGCAGGGGGGCAAAGATTTAAAATGGCTTCGACTTTAAGGGGATCCAAGTGGATGCCCTCTCGGGAGACGATAAACCCGAGAAGTCGGCCAGATTCTACGCAGAAGACACATTTATACGGGTTAAGTTGGATATTGTAGTGTCGACAGCAGAGAAAAATCTCGCGGAGATGTGACGAGTGGTCTGGGCGCTTAGCCGAATGAGTGGGAAGGTCATCCAGATAAGGCTGTACGATGTGCCGGATATCGTGAAAGGCATAAGAAATCGCACGTTGAAAAGTGGCACCGACATTCTTGAGACTGAAAGGGAGCTTTTTGTAAGCGAAAGTACCCCACGAATAGATAAAGGTCGTCTTGTGTTGAGCAGTGAGCGCGATATTAATCTGGTTGTAGCCAAAAAATCCATCCATAAATGAATATATCTCACTCCCAGCACACTCATCAATGAGTTGGTCAATGAAAGGTGTGGGGTAGTTATCTTTCGGGCAGGCTCGGTTAATATCGCGATAATCGACACAGACACGAATAGTACCCTGCTTTTTATCCACAGGGACAATGTTAGAGACCCAATCTGTGAGTGGGATAGGGTAAATGAAACCAGGTTTAAGAAGTTTTTCAACTTCCGCTTTGATAGCTGCGGACTTGCGGGGGTGCACAGGGCGTAAACGCTGACGAACAGGTTTGGCTCCTGGATACTTAGGTATCTCATGCACTACAATGTTTGGATCAATGTCGGGCATCTATTCATAAGACCATGCAAATACGTCACGGAACTCGCGAAAAAGCGCTATATAGATTTGAATCTCCTCGGGAGTGCAAGTGACTCCTATATAGATTTTCTCGACAATCCCTGGTTTGACAGAGATGTCGATAGGTTGGGTCTACGTAATGTTCCCCAAATTCCCTTCAGACGATACTTGATAGATCTGAATAGGCGTCTGAAGAGGTTGTGAAGGGAGACACAGAGCAAACCGCTCGAGACAAGCCAACGTTTCCTGAAGGGTAGGGAGAAACGAGGAACGGTGGTGAAGATTGAACCACGGAGGTTCCTCGAGAGACATGGTCTCTATGATGGCTTCGTCGGAAGGAAATATTTCATTTAATGCATCTGAGGAGGCACATTCTCCAAGCCAAGGGGAATAGTCATATGAGTCAAGAGCTCTGCTTAAAGAAGCGGGTTCAGCAGGAGGAGTCGATACAGCAGCGATTTCGATGTAGTTGAGCTCAGCGGGACTCAACGGCATCTCCTCGCCCCATGATTCGATTTGGTCGATGGGGGGAAGGACCCAGGGATCAGAACGAACTGAAATCATACTGATGGAGGTGAGGTTGGGAGGTGGGAGTGAGAAAACACCCATAAGGGAGGGATCTTTGAAGAGCCCGGCTCCCACACTCTCAAAAGGGATGGAGGTATGCTCCACGAAAGGCACATTTCCTTCAGAAGAAGAAGTGAAGAAGGAGAGCTGGTCTACCGTGACAATTTTCCCTTGGTGAGGGAAACGGATGACACGGAAGAGGGATGAATCCACGACACGCATGGCATACGTCCAACTCCAGCCCAGAAGGAGGTTGCAAGTAAGATTTGCGTCATCGACCTCAACTTCTACTTCAACGGTTTTCCCTTCTAAATTGATCAGCAATCGTTGAAGAATACCATAGGGATGAGATTCTCTCCCATCGAAGGCCTCCAGTGTCGTAGGAGACTGGCTCAGAGTCGGAGACCCGATCGCTTTTGAACAAGCAATAGACATGATGCAAGTTTACGCGCCCTCATCAATAACTGTACGATGGATCGTTTTTGAATTGATGATGACTTGTATAAGAAAAGCGATCTGATGAGGCAGCCTTGGGACATGCCTCTCGAGATCAAAGGTGATCAGATCCGAATCTGCCGGGTCAATGCCACCGATGGCCGCTAGCAGGGACTTCCTCTGAGGGGGGCAGCTCTGGAGAACTTCTAAGGCGGACATAGCCGACGGAGCCTGTGCTAAGTCCTCAACTATGCTATAGTGCTGAGCAGCACGATCATTTGGGTTGTAAGATGATCTCCTGAGTACTCCTTTGGGAGGGGGTCACATGGTTGTCTCAGTACTTGGTCTCTCGATATGGAGCAGACCAGAGCTGGACGAAGGAGCGCTTGAGGTAACCTCGGGCTCCTTCCCGGCGGACGATGGATACTCCTTTGTTCGAGTCGTTACATGAATGGGAATGGATCTAGCCATGAAGACTTGGGAACCAAAGGGAGAAGAAGACGAAGATGGATCAGCCACCATTTGAGTCTGTTGAGAGGGGAAAGGTTCTTTAAGAACCGCAAGAATCCCAGGAGTGCCTTTCAACAAACGACTAACCTCGGACTGCCTTGGGTAGTCTTTAGTATAGTGATCCTCATCACAGATGAGACAAGGATATTTGGGTTTGCGCTTAGCTCCTTCCTCGGATGGAGATTTGGAGGAATCCCGTTTAGGTTGTTCAGACTTATCCTTTGCTTTCCCCTTTTTCTTTCCTTTCGAGGCCTTACTCGCCGTGGTGGACTGGACGACGTTAACCTCGGAAGTACTTCCAAAATTTGAACCACCCTGAGAAGTGTTTTCGTTAGAAGCATTCGACTTTTTCTTTCCAGGGTTCGAGGATGATTTTTTGGACGACGGATTCACAGAGCCAATAACTCCATCAACAGATGGCTTTGGTGGAGCCTTGGATGTATCAGGTCTCGGGGCATCAGGAAAATACTCATACAAAGTACCTGACTAAGAGTAAACTAAGTCAAGGTACTGAGCATGCGCGATCGCTTGCTCTTCAGTCACACAGGCTCCCATAGCAATGTCCCGTGCAATCTTAGAGACAAAGGAAGTTGTGAACCAATCGGTGAGGAGTTGATTAGGAATCCAAAACTTGATCAACCGGCGACACCTTCTCCATTCATGTATATGATCAGAGATGTGTGTAGCCATATCCTGCTTGAGAGATGTAAGGAGATGGGTCCCTGTCTCGTACCGAATGGGTAACTGGAAATGAGTGAGGAATGCCATAGCTAATGAATTGAAATCTTGAAAATACCCACGGGTCAATTCAATGTACCATTTGGCAGCGGAGCCGGTGAGAGTCCTTTGGAACAGGCGAAGTCGAACCGAATCATCAAGCCATGAATTAGACGAACACCATAGGTGATAAGTCATTACATGGGCTTGAGGATCCTCTCCAGCTTTTCCATCGAATTTGGGACAGTCACCGGGTATCTTAGTTGGAACTAGTGGCCATTGTGGATTATGCAAAATAGGATCATTTGTTAACTTCGACACATTGGGCAGTTCCAACGTCGCTAGAAATGGTAGCTGCAGGTTGAAGGACATCTGTGGATATGAGGTAGGGCTAGAGTTCCATCCAGTTGCTGGTTGCCCCCATTGACCTTGTCCGGACGGAGCAGGTCCAAAAGGACCTTGTCCATAGGAACTTTGTCCATAAGGGTTATATCCGTAACCGGATGGTTGATTCTGGTTCTGCCCCCAACGCCCCATTGGTTACCATACTGTCCTGCAGGAGCAACATTGGGTTGCTGATAATTTTGATAAGGGGTGACCTGCGGCTGTTGGTAATTTTGATACGGGGCGAACTGATTTGGCCCCTGGGGTTGTTGGTATCCATATGGTTGTTGGGCTCCATATTGAGCCTGGGAACCAGGCGACATCTGATAAGAAGGTTGGGATTGGTACCCACCTTGTGGCTGGAGACCAGTTTGATTCTGGGGTTGGTAAGCGGGTTGAGCTTGAGAAGCAGGAACCATCTGCATGCCCGGTTGAGCCGCCCTAGAGAGATATCCTTGCAAAGACTGAGGTTGGGCCATCTGGCCGGAAGGTTGTCCTGGTTGGATCTGAGACGGACCTACTTGCCCAGAAGGCTGAACTTGCTAGGGGTTTGGTTGCCCTTGCGCAACCGAAGGTTGTGCTTGTAGACCACATGGCAGACTAGGCTGATCAGTGGGCTGGCCTTGCTGCATGTAAGGTTGGCCACCTTGCCCAGAAGGGTAACCTTGCTGGTTTTCGGGTTGTCCTTGTTGCGTGTAAGGTTGTCCCGGGTTTCCAGAAGGTTGCCCAAGATATGTATAAGACGGACCAACAGAGGCCGAAGGTTGTCCCTGGTAGGGTTGTCCTTGTGAGCCTCCAGGTTGCCTTGGATAGGTTTGGCCATAATACTGCTGCCCATAATTAGGCTGCATGTAGGATGGCTGACCTTGGTATGATGCTCCATGAGATGGCTTCCCTTGACCCGGACGGAATTGGCCACCACCGTAGCCAGTGGTACCCCAAGCCACATTCAACGGAATGGTACCTTCTACAACGGGTTGGGCTAGCAAGGATGTATACAAATAATGATTGACAAGATCATAATAAGGGCCTTATCCGCCTAGATTTTGGATAACATGCAAGTACTGAGAATATGCCCCCCTACTGAAAAGGCATCAGAAGAAGGCAGGGCACCGCTTGCAGGATGAACAACTCTGGCAGCATGTGTCGATTGACCACTACGTACCGGGCCTCGGGATGGGCCGGCAACAGTAGTTACGACGGAAGATGCCGTAACGACACTAGCAACTGGAGTCGATGATGCAACACAAACGGCCGGATTGGTCGAAACTGACGTGACAACGGTATGGTGAACCTGGGAAACAAAAGGTCCCATAGTGGGAACAATGTTATTATCCCACATAGAAGAGGAACTCGCAGAGCCCATAGCATCCCTTAGAGATCTATAGCGCGCCGGCACCGTGATACCGAGAGGTGTAACAGTGTAGGGCGTAGAGATAACCGGGGATGTGGCCGGGATGGGAGTCTCAATACTCGACATAACGGGTGTTCCACTCGATACAGGAGATGTGTCTTCCATGTCAAAAGAAGCCATCGGGGATGAAACACCAACAGGAGTAGAGGGAAAATCCTCTTCAGAAGGCTCCCACACAGGGTTCCAAAACAAGTCGTAAAGCTCTTCCTCTGGAGCATGAGAGTTCAACGATTGGACACTTGGAATAATATGGAAAGTGTCACCACAAACCGGTGTCTCAGGAGCAGCAGAAGAAGGAGACGCTTGGTCACTCAGGAGGAGGGACGGGATCGATGGATCCGCCAGGATGATCGAATCAAACAAAAATCCTAGACAAGCTAACGATAAAAGACCCTACTCAAAACTAACGCAAACAAGATCTAACAAGGTAAATGTAATCGTGGTCGAATAA
>APFE030228492.1:0-41749 GCA_000404065.3 Pinus taeda
CAAGATTAATTAATTAATTATTTTAAAAACAGTTGTTGAGATCAAATTCGAATTTTAATTCAAGGACTAATTAAAATTGGAATATATCTTGCAATGCTATCTATAGCAATGCTATTTTTAGCATTTTTATTTTTTGCATTCCTTGTTTCTATTTCCAACACTGGTACATGAAATGCTATCTATAGCAATGCTATTTATAGCATTTCCATATTTAGCATTTCTTGTTGCTATTTTCAACACCCCCTTCAAAAAGAAAGGCAGTCAACTCGAACTTGATCATGAACCTTTGGAATGTTCTGCATGCAACACTTCTCACTAGTGTTGTTGGTCCAACAGCTCAGAAATAAAATAAATCCAACTTGAATCACAATGATGCCACTGTAATCAAAGTCTTTGACTGTTATTTCCTCTGTCGACTGAAATCTATACACCTTTGTGCTCTTCAATATCTAATTGCTCTAGCCTCTATCACTTTGATCTCTAACTGCATCAATCACACTGATTCCTCCTACTGCATCCGTGTTGTTGTTGGTCCTATCTCCCAGCACTGCATCCTCACTGCACCTCCTCTCATCATGTTGCATCATGCTGCCCATTGTTGCACTGCAACTCAGTTATTGAGAAATAAGTAACTAATCTCCCAACTGACCTCCCTGTTGGGCTAGAAACACCCTCTGATGCTGAAGCTTCCTCTGCTACTCCCCATTGCATTGAGTGTCTCCATGATATGGGGAAACTTCTGCTGAACTTGGTCCCTAGTGAGCCACTTGCCTTGGTGCACGAGTTGGCCAACTTTGACAACCTGATATAGTTATATCTTTTGCTGGTGAGTGTTCTTGATATGCATGTCCATTATCCGATCACTTTTGGCATGTTCCATACAATCTGGATTTTACTCTTTTGGTGTTAGTTGTTATGCAATGTCTGATGTGTCCAGTAATGGTGGAAAGTATGGTTGCGATAGTCCACATTGAACATAGGGTGTAAGCCAAGGAATGGTGGAATGTTGAGCTTGAAATGATTGTCCCTTACATCCTTAGTGATGGTGTAAGGCCCATATTGTGTAGAATTTTTTCTCTCTACACATCTTGTAGACAAATTGTAGATTAAAACGATAATGCAATGTAACTAAAGAAATATACTTAATCTAGTTCTACAATCAAACTTGTGGAAACTTAATCAATTTTGAGCAAGATCGAACATAACACATATAACAGATGAAGAATAAATCAATCACACATGAAACACAAAAGAATACTCTGGGGAAAACCTCAGCTAAAAACTCCGATATCTGTATTATCATACAAGTGGAAATATCTCAGGATGACACAAAGCTTTAGATCACAAGCTATTTATCTCTCAATACAATCCCTCACTACTGCTCATAGACAGAATAGACAGCACATATGCCTTCCTTCAGTCCTCCAAGCCTCCCATTTCCTTGTGCAGTTTCTCCTAGGTCCTCTAGTTGCAACCTGTGTGAATCTCACCTCACACACAACACTGACTACTGAAATAACTGCACAATCCTAAAGGAGATAATTCCTTCTGCATGGAAGAGTTTCCTATATAGGAAAATTCCTCCAACTGATAGTACATTGTCCCTTCCTTTACTCTCAACTAGGTCTCTGTCTGAACTGACATGCATGAGTTATTTATGCGAGAACACTTAGTTATCTGAAGTACACTAGTTACATGCATGCATGCATTGACTAACTAAACTCACAATCAGTGCCACAAATTGTTGGAAATAATCTAACTGGACTTAACTCAGTTAGCTGAGCTAACTAATTACAACTCAAATACAACTCATTCTTATCTCCTTAATTAAGGGATAAATTTCTCAATCAAAGGGATAACTGTTGCATGTCTTCACATAGACTTCATGTTTCATTTTCTCAAACTAATTAACTCAAGATTTATTAATTAATTATTTTACAAATAGCTAATGAGATAAAATTCAAATTGTAATTCAAGGACTAATTAAAATTGGAATATATCCTGAAATTCTATCTATAGCAATGCTATTTTAGCATTTTTATTTTTTGCATTCCTTGTTGCTATTTCTAACACTGGTACTTGAAATGCTATCTATATAAATGCTATTTATAGCATTTCTTGTTGCTATTTTAAACACTCCCTCTCAACAAGAAAGGCATTCAACTCGAACCCGATCGTGAACCTTTGGAATGTTTTTCATGCAACACTTCTCACTACTGTTGTTGCTCTAGCAACTCAGAAACAAAAGAATCCAACCTGAATCAAAATGATGCCTCTGTCATCAAAGTCTCTGACTGATATTGCCTTTATTGACTGAAAACTATGCACCTTTGTGCTCTTTATTATCTGACATCCCTAGCCTCTGTCACCTTGATCTTTGACTGCATCAATCACATTGATTCCTCCTGCTATATTTGTGATGCTGCTGGTCCTATCTCCCAGCACTACATCCACACTACACCTCCTCTCATCATGTTGCATCATGCTGCCCACTGCTGCACTGCAACTCATTTACTGAGAAGTAAGTAACTGATCTCCCAACTGACCTCCCTGTTGGGCTAGAAAAACCCTTTGATGCTGAAGCTTCCTCTGCTGCTCCATCCGCATCTGTCTCTACCCACTTAGCCAGTCCTGCTACTCCTCGTCGGGGCTCCCATACCAAGGTCTAATCAAAGAGGTTGGGTACCTCAAGGATCTTGCCCCTATTTCAGCCTTCTTGGGACTATCACTTCACATCGCCCCACTTCACACCTGGAGGTATGGTTGCATGTGATTTCTTTGCCCACTTGGATCGATCTCCTCTTGGCTTCTCTAGTTGTGGCTACTCCACAACCTCCTGGCACTGCTTCACCATTTATGGCTCCTCCACAATTGTCTGAGACTTCTTCTGGCACTGCATGTTGAGAGGTAATGTACTCTCCCTCTCAACCACCAAGTCTCCAACAGTTGCCTTGCTCCTCAAGGCTTTACATGCATCTTGAACCTCAAGATCATATAGGTTCTTGACTCGTGAACCGATTTGCTTCACCTATCTCGTGGTGATGTGTTTAAGGAAAACCTTTCCCTTACTGAAGACTACATAATAGCCTTTGTCCTCCAGTATTGCAATTGATACCAGGTTCTTCTTCAGTCCTGGCACATACTTCACATCTGTCAAGGTAATGTGAGCTCCATGCTCCCTCTGAAAAGAAACTGTGCCCACTCCTAAAACACTATACTTTTCATCATTACCCATCTTTATGAGTATCTTGAGGTCTTTCTCCTCCAAGGTACTGAACAAACTCTTATCGCATGTCATGTGGAATGAGGCTCCACTATCAAGAACCCAACCACAACCCATCATCGATGAAACCATGCATGCGATGAGGGTAAAATCCAATTCGAACTGAGAGGCCAATGCCTCACTTTCAAATCCTTCCTAGGATCCCTTCTTGGATTTCTTCAATGGACAATTAGTTTCATAATGGCCCACCTCATGACAATTAAAGCATCTTACTTTAGATTTGTTTTCCTTCTTCCCTCCACGAGAAGAACTCGATTTAGGATGAGAACCCTTCTCCTTCCCTTTCCTTGCCTTACTGGCTAAGGCTAGATTTTCTTCATCATTCTTGGATGAAGAACCATCTCTAGTGCTCCTCCTGCATGAGATCCGACCACAGTCATTCCCAATCCGACAGTTTCTATATTCCTTGTATACTGTTCTCTTGGTAGCTATGCTAACTCTTAGGAAGACCAAGGAGAGCAAGACTCACCATTTCTCCGATAAACTGTAGAACTTTTTCTACAAAACCTCGCTCCGATACCATGTATAAATTCTCCTGTAGATTAAACTGATAATGCAATGTAACTAAAGCAATATACTTAATCTACTTCTACAATCAAACTTGCGGAAGCTTAATCTATTTTGAGCAAGATCAAACATAACACATATAACAGATGAAGAAGAAATCAATCACACATGAAACACAGAAGAATACTCCGGGGAAAGCCTTAGCTAAAAACCCTGATATCTGTATTATCATACAAGTGGAATATCTCAGGATTACATAAAGCTTTAGCTCACAAGCTATTCAGCTCTCAGTACAATCCCTCACTACTGCTTATAGACAAAATAGACAACACATATGCCTTCCTTCAGTCCTCCAAGCCTCCTATTTTCTTGTGCAGTTTCTCCTAGGTCCTCCAGCTACAACCTATGTGAATCTCACCTCACACACAACACTGACCTCTGAAATAATTGTGCAATCCTGAAGGAGGTAATTCCTTCTGCATGGAAGAGTTTCCTATATAGGAAAATTCCTCCAGCTGATAGTACATTGTCCCCTCCTTTACTATCAACTGGGTCTTTGTCTGAACTAACATGCACGAGTTATTTATGAGAGAATATTCAGTTATCTGAAGTACACTAGTTGCATGCATGCATGCATTGACTAACTGAACTCACAATCAGTTCCACAAACTGTTGGAACTAATCTCACTGGAATTAACTCAGTTAACTGAGCTAACTAACGACAACTCAAATACAAATCATCCTTATCTCCTTAATTAAGGGATAACTTCCTGAATCAAAGGGATAATTGTTGCATGTCTTCGCATGGACTTCATGTTTCATTTTCTCCAACTAATTAAGTCAAGATTAATTAACTAATTATTTTACCAACAACTACTGAGATCAAATTTGAATTTTAATTCAGGGACTAATTAAAATTGGAATATATCTTGAAATGCTATCTATAACAATGCTATTTTTATCATTTTTATTTTTTGCATTCCTTGTTGCTATTTCCATCACTGGTACTTGAAATGCTATCTATAGCAATGCTATTTATAGCATTTCTATTTTTAGCATTTATTGTTGTTATTTTCAACATATTGGAGTGGGAAAAGTTTGCGGTGGGGCCCAGCAAAGCGCTCCTTCTGCAAATGTAACCAAACTTTATCACCCAACTGGAACTATTGGGGCACCTGATGTTGATCATGACGCTGCTTGTTCTTATCATTAGCTCTATCCAATATGTCATGGACCTGTTGATGGATTTGCTAAATGCACTCAATGAAGTTGTTGGTCTTGTCAGCTTTAGACTGGACATGAGCCAAATCTTCTTGAGTAGCTACAAATAGTATGGCCACATCAATGGGACATAGTGGCTGGAATTCCAACCCCACCTAAAATGGGTTGTGTCCAATTGAGTTATAGAGAGATTTTTTGTAGTCGTGATTTACATAGGGAAGGCTTTCATCCCATGTGCATGGATGATTCGAGTTGTAAATACGTAGAATGTGTATGATCATCTTGTTAATGACCTCTATTTTTCCATTAGTTTTGGGGTGAAAAGCCATGGACATAGTGAGATTGGTATCCAGCATCGACCAGAAACTTGACTAAAATGTACTTAGGAACCTGTTGTCTTGATTTGAGATATGTAATATGGTATCCCAAAGTGTACCCAAACTCATTCAAAGGAGATATTAGCAGTGGCTTATGTTGTGATACTCTTCTTGCTGGCCACTAGAATGACCATCTTAGAGAATATGTCAACGACCATGAAAACACAGTCATTGCCATTCTTAGTAGAAGGAAGGCCTGACATGTAATCCATAGATATGGATTCCCAAGGTCAAATAGGAGTAGGAAGAGGAGTGGCCTTTCTTCTTAATGGTTAGTTTGGAAATGGCGCAGTCAATGCAGGATTTGATGTACTTCCCAACATCTTGTCGAAGGTTTGGCCAATAAAAATACTTCTACAACACTACCACTATTTTCTCTACTGTAAAATGTCCAATGACCCAACTGTAGTGCACCTCCTAAATCATCTTGGAACACTCACTTGAAGGAACACAGAGGTGTCCTAGGTGGCATGATAGTGCATCCCGGAGGTGAAAATTTGGAGCTTTCTTGCTTTCCAGGAGTGTCTGGTATGTGTTGCCAAAATTTGGATCGCTCTTGTAAATATGTAGCCACCCCAAAATCTCATACCCACAAGAGTCGAGCCCATTGGTTAGTGACATGACCAACGATCAGTCGAGGCAGTTTGCAACATTATTCGTGCTGCTCTTCTTGTACTTAATGTTCAAGGGTCAATGTTCTGTGTGGATGATCGTTTCATTTCCCATAAGTAATGCTTCCATTGTCGGCAAGCCTACACAATGGGATACATCTCCTTGTCATAGGTGGAATACTTTCAGACTGTGTCTGAAAGTGTCTCACTTTGCATTAGAGGAATTTTGAGGTCTAAAATGGGCCTCCTAAGAAATTGTACAACCAAAATAAAATTTATAAGAACCAATACGATTCAAGATGATGATGTCAACCATGGGGGATGATACACCATTTTTGGAGTAAAAAAGTAAAATGATTAAAAAATAATAAAATAATAAAACTAATTTTTCAAATTATCTCCCTAACATTTTACTTAAATTTCAAGCGGGAGTACTTTTTGGATGCAAAATTTAATTCCTCATCCAAGGAGTACCCATGTTGCATACTTTCAATGGACCCTGCTACATGAAAAATGAGAAATACATTAAAAAACATGATTGCAATCACGTTTTTCATGTATTTCTCATTTTCTGAGTAGAAGGGTCCATCAAAAGTATGGAACATGGGTACTCCTTGGATGAGGAATCAAATTATGTATCCAACAAGTGTTGTCGCTCAAAATTTGAGTAAATCCATAGGGATATAAATTGAAAATACGAGTTGAAAAAAATAGTTTTTTCTTTTTTCCCCTCTAAAATTTGATGATGTAATATAATCTTATTTTATTATTTCCACTATTATTATATAATTTCCTTAGGAGGACCAATTTTATACCTCAAAATTCCCCTAATGGATATGCCACTAGAAGCCCCTATTAACTAAGAACTGCACCAATATCATAGTTGGAGACATCTATCTCAATCTCAAATGGTTGTTGCAGGTCTGGTAATGTGAGCATTGGTGCAGAGAAGAGGCAATGCTGCAACTTCGCAAATGCCTTTTGTTGGGATTCAGACCAAAATAACTTTGCTTTCTCTCAGCCCTTGGTGACTTGAGTTAAAGGTCAGGTGATCTGAGAGAACCCCAACACAAACCTGCTGTAGAAATTGGTGAGACACAGAAAGTTGTGGAACTCTGTTAGAGTGGTTTGGGATAGCAAATTCCAAATGACTTGTATCTTCGTTGGGTCCCCATGCACACCCCACTCATCAATGATGTACCCCAAGTATTGAACGTGGGTCATACCAAAAGTGCATTTCTCCAAATTGGCACACAACTTGTGTTGTCACAGGGTTTGGAGGATATGTCGAATAAAGTGGAGATGATCTTCCTAACTCTATCCAAAGCTTAGGATGTCATCCAAATACATCACCAGAAATGAGTTTGTGAAGCGTTGCAAGATGTCATCCATTAGCCTCATGAAGGTTGTGGGGGCATTCATCAACCTGAAAGGCATGACCAACCATTCAAAAAGTCCCTCCTTATATTTGAAGGCAGACTTCCACACATCGGGGGTTTGATTGGTACTTGGTGATAACTGGAATTAAGTCAAGCTTACTAAAATATTTGGCCCCCTTGAGCTAGTCCAGAAGGTCATCAATCTGTGGGATCGAATACCTGTTCTGGATAGTGATCTTGTTTAACACCGGATAGTCAATACAGAGTCTCCAGGTCTCATCCTTCTTCTGTACCAACATGGTTAGGCTCCCACAGGGTGATGAACATGGTTTGATGAGCCATTTCTGCAATAACTCCTAAATTTGCCTCTTGATTTCATCGTTCTCCATAAAAGAGCATCAATAAATTGGTCCATCAGGCCTCATCCAACAACATTGAAATAATAAATGGTTTCTTTCTGTATGACTTAAGAATTCAAGGTTCTTTTATTCAACTTTCTAATCCAAAAGGGCTTTCACAAAAATAAGAAGGTCCTTAAGGCCCCAACCACCCCATGAATTAGGAAATGTTATCTTTTCCAAAGCCACCCATGGAAGAACAACTTCTTATTTAGACCCATCCCACAAGAACCTCCCACAGAGTTTCCTTATATTTGCTAAAATTGCTTTCAGAACCCAAGTTAGAGCCAATCAAAAAATATGGATGGCTTCAAGTATTGATTTGATCAGTACTAACCTACCAGCTCTTGAGAAACATTTGAAACTCCAATGCTTAGGCCTTTTCTCCACTTAGGCCAATAACCACATCTAGTCATGATTCCTATATGAATTGGTTTTTAAATAGAAGCCCAGATATTTGATGATCTAGGTGGATATTGGTGGCCACCCACCTATTCCACCTTGACCTCTAGTTGGTTTCATTAGTTTCCTTTATTATAGCAACATTTACTATTTTTAGCAATTTTTCGGGTATAAGGAGTTAGGGCTCAAACTGGTTGAACCTTTACAAGACCAACCTCGCAAACCCTGACGACCTCCCATAGTGGAAGAAACGAAATATGAGGGAGTAGGATATCCTTTCAAAATATTTCTTGAGGAATCCCTTGAGCCACAGAGGAATGCAACGATGGATAAGTATGCCTAGATATTTCAACAACTACCCACAAGCGACGCATCTTCATCCAACAACCACTCTAGTAGTGCCACTCCCTTTAAGGTACAAGTCAACTTTAACATTCCCATATTTGAAGGCCAAATAGATGCAGACATTGTCGATATATGGTTAAATATGTTGGAAGGATAATTTTCAGTTCATGACTTTTCCAGTCGGGAAAATATTACTTTTTCACTCCTCAAAGTCACCCCCCTGTCAAGGACTATTGGGAAACCTATTGTGAACAGAAGGATGAGAGGGAACCCTCATTGATTTTACCTGCACCCACTTGGAATTATTTCTAAGACACCATCAAGGAACAACATTACACTATCAGGAGCTATGAAGATAAATACATAAAGCGGACCACATTGTGGCAGTGAAAGGACCAAGACATGCCAAAGTTCAAAAATATTTCTCATACCCTTTGCATGAAGGTGGGTATCAAGGATTTTGAGAAGAATTTTTCACTCAAGTACCGTGACTGTCTATACAAGTACATCTAGGATGATATGGAGTTATGGGACATCTTCTTGCATAGTGTCGCCTATTGATATGTTGTCAAGATCAAGCATAAATTTAAAAAAAAGAAGCGATACTTTGTATTTGTGAATCATAAGCAAGGGAAAGGTTCCCCCATATCGTAGAACAAAGGAAAAAGCCAAGGCGCAACGACCCAGGACAACCCGTTGAATACGCAAGCATAGAATAATGACACAAAGATAAATAATGACATAGGGAAATGGTGTGAGTTCCATAAAAGCCGCACTCACAAATAATTGAGTGTCGAGCCAAGTAGTCATTGTTGGCTGAGCTTAAGGCTTCCGAATCAGATGCATTTTTTGACTCCGAGTAAGAACTCAAAAAGGGGAATGACAAAGGGAAGCATATTATTGACGCGGAGCCCAATGCCATCGTCTCCACCACTAAGATCTAAAATATTGAGCCTGAAGATCCAAAGGAGGGGGAAGAAACTCTTTGACTCATAGATGTGGGTGAAGGGTTCTTCATTCCAGTTCATTGTCAACAGTGGAATCCAAAAGAACCTCATTTCAGCAGAGGTTGTGAAGCAGTTGGGCCTACCAACCACTCCATAGTTGTAGTCATACACCATCGAGTGGATTCACCAAGGACGAGATCTATACGCCAACCAACAATGCCGCCTTCCCTACAAGATCAAGTCCTTTACATATGAGGTATTGTGTGATATTTATCCTCTTGAATTTTGTGATGTTTTATTAGGCCAACCATACTTGTGGAATCATCTTGTTGTATATCAGTGTAGGCCTCGCACTATTATTATTTATTTGGGAAACAAGGTATACATGATACTCGAGGTAGCACCACCTACCACCATCTCTTTAATATTTGTGAAGAAATGCAGTAAGATCATTTCCCAGACTGGGAAATTTGTCTTCCTTATGATTTTCCCTCAGGAAAAGAATAAGATTGTGGCCACATCCACAACCTCGAAATAAGGCTCCTCCATGTGATAACAATAGATAGACAAGGTCGTGGAGGAGTACAGGGACATCTTCACCTCACCAACAGAGGCACCCTTGCACTGTGAGGTCAAGCACTCCATCAATCTGACCTTGGGTGTTTTGATACCCAACAAACTGATCTACTGACGCTTTGCTCTGGAGAACGATGAAATTTAGAGGCAAATTCAGGAGCTATAGTAAAAATGGCACATCAAGAAAATTTCATCACTTCTGTGGGAGTCCGATCATTGTTAAATTTATAGAATTTGCTCCCGGAGGACCAAGACATCCAACCCCCTCGAATCATTACCCAGGAATCCATAGACATAAACTCCCCCTAGGGTTATTTTGATGTCTCAGTACAAGCTGAAGGCTGTGTTGGAGGGGCGGTGTTGCATATGGATAATATAATATCTTATAGAATCAAGTTCAGCCTTGGCAGAGGCAGCAACAACTATGCTGAATTAAGCAGCCTAAAATACCTTCTCCTTTTTGCAAAAGAACAAAATTGCCAACAACTTCAGATATTCGGAGACCCACAGCTCATAATTAATTGGACAAATGAAGTTAAGCATTGTCACTTGCACACACTTAGAGATATTCTGAATGGTATCCTTTCTCTAAAGTCCCAATTTCATTCATTTGCATGCTCACATATATACAAGGAAAGGAATGAGATCGTTGATCGTTTATCCAAAGAGGCAGCGCAACTCAAAAGAGGTCAATGGCAGATACAGGAATACAAGGGCGACAGTTTCTACAGTTACTATCATCGTCCTTTTATGGACATGATTGGTTCCTATCAGAATGATCGCTAGATCATTCACCAACTTTTCTTTTACTTTCTCCTTCTATGTATATAACTTACCAGTTTTCAGTATATTTTTGGACAAAACTCATATTCTCATAAACTTACTGGACCTCTCAAAAGTTTATTATCAGTAAGCATCATAATAGTTTTTGTAAAGTTTATAATAGCTCTAGAAAATACTCCCTTTTTGCTGACAACAATTCATATCTGAAGTATCATACCACATGTAATTTTCCTATCTTTTTAATGAAAATTACGCTTTTTTTGAGGAAAAAAAAAAGACAACTCTCTCGAATAGGTATCCAATCCCACAAATTTATGACATTTTGGACCAGCTCAAGGGCGAAAAATATTTCAGTAAGACTGGTTTGAATTTAATTTATCACCAAGTACCAATCAAACCCTCTGATGTGTGGAAGAATACCTTTAAATCATAGGAAGGCCTTTTTGAATGGTTGGTCATGCCTTTGGGTTGACGAATGCCCTCAAAACATTTGTGAGGCTGATGGATGACATCTTGCGGCCCTTCACCAACTAATTTGTGGTAGTGTATTTTAACGACCTATGTATCTTCATCCAGAGTTGGGAAGAGCACCTGCACCATATTCAGCAAGTCCTCCAAACCTCGCGATAACACAAGTTGTGTGCCAATTTGGAGAAATGCACTTTTGGTATCACCTAGTTTCAATAATTAGGGTACATCATTGATGATCGGCATGTGCACGTGGACCCATCTGAGATACAAGTTATTCGAGATTTGCCAAACCCGACCACTCTAATAGAGCTACGCAGCTTTATGGGTCTTTCCTATTTCTACCGCAGGTTCATTTTGGGTTTCTTTCATATCACTTGACCTTTGAGTCAACTCACCAAGGGCGAAGAAAAAGGAAAATTCTTTTGGTAAGAATCCCAACAGAAGGAATTTTTCAAGTTGAAGCATCACCTCTGCTCTGTACAGTGCTCACATTAACAGACATGCAACAACCATTTTAGATTGAGACAGATGCCTTTGACTATGCTATCGATGTAGTTCTAACTCAGCAGGGGAATTCAGTAGCATATTATAGTGAGACACACTCAGACGCAATATGAAAGTGTTCCACATATGACAAAGAGATGTATTCCATTGTGCAGGCCTGCTGACAGTGGAAGCATTACATTCTAGGGACGGAAACGTCATCCACACAATCCACTGACCCTTGCAGTTCATACAAACATAAGGAAAGTTTTAGAATGATCGCCATCAAAAGTGGTCCACATATCTACAACAGTTCTATTTGAAGATCAAGTACAAGAAGGTAACCACCAATAATGTTGCATACTATCTCAACCGACCATTAGTTATGGCACTGACCATTGCGCTCAACACATGTGGACACAAGGGTGACTGCATCTTTACAAGAGAAATCCAGAATTCAGCAACACATACCAAATTCTCCTAGAAGGAAAAAGAGTTTCATATTTTCACCTCCAGGGCACACTGTTAAGCCACCTGGGACACCTCTATGTTCCTTCAATCGAGTGTGCAAATATTATTTTGGAGGTCCACTATAATCGGGTCAATGGACATTTCAGATTAGAGAAAATAGTGGCAGTGCTACAGAAGTATTTTTATTGGTCGAACCTTCCACGAGATGTTGGGAAGTACAACAGATATTTCACTTCTTATACCATTTCCAAACCGACAATAAAGAAGCAAGGCCTATATACTCCTCTTCCTACTGATAGTGAGCCTTAGGAATCCATCTCCATGGATTACATGTCAGGATTTCCTTCTACTAAGCATGGAAATGACTGTGTTTTCGTGGTCATCAACAGATTCTATAAGATGGCCATTTTGGAAGCCTACAAGAAGAGTATCATAGCAAAAGCCTTTGTTAAGCTTTTCTTTGTACGAGTGTCGATACATTTTCAGATCCCACAGTTATTATCTCAGATCCAAACAACACCATCACCAAGTTCTAGGGGACAATGTCTTCGAGATCATCATTCAACTGTTCCTTGGTCTACACCAACTATTTAATGTGGATCAGCTACGACCATACTTTCCCCCATTGTTGGATACATCCAACGTTGCTGAGCAAATGACACCAACAAAGCTCAACCCAAGCTGCATTGAAAAGGCCATAACTGATAGGATCATGAAAACACATATCAAGAACACTCACTAGTAGAGGATCCAACTATATCGAGTTGTCAAAGCATGACAAATCCTCCACCAAGGAAAGTGGTTCACCAGGAACCAAGTTCAACAAAAATTTATTCACCTCATGGAGGCTCTACACGCAATTGGGACCATTTATTCCCAAGGGGGTAGGACTAATACAGGTGGATATTAGTTTCCACCCACCTATTCCACATTGACCTCCAATAATTTTCATTAGTTTCCCTCTTTATAGAAGCATTTAATAATTTTAGTAGTTTTTTGGGTCTTGATCTTCCGAAGTTGTTTTGAGCCCCTAAACGACATTTTTTCGAGGTCTATGGGTTTACCAAAAATCATATAGTACTTAGAGATATATTTCCAATGAGGTATCGTACACGCAAAACATAGATCATATGACCAAGTTACAACCCCAGGAATTTGGTTGCCCAGCTAACACTAATAGGGCCCACAAACTCTTGGCATTCCATATCCTGGTGTTATGGTTTTGGTTGTTTAGGTTCCTCTTTTTCGTTCAATAATAAAAATTCCCTTGAGCCTATTTGTAACATAATTCAAAGGCATGTATCCGCCATATTTATTCTTAGAGATAAGCAACCATCATCCGAGCTAGTTTAATTCCATCCTGCTTGTAAGCATCTTTCAGCTCCTTGATATTAACAAAATGAAGATTTATTTCTACTGTATCTTTGTGTTTATGTTTATATTTGTATTTTGTTGTGTTCCACATATGTCAAGATCATCTGAGGTTTTCACAGATCAACTTAACTGCAAAAGTTAAGTAAGTCTAAGCCCTCCTCACCTCTCCACTGAGTAGCCCATTGTATAATAGGGTAGATTTATGAACATCGATGATCATTCCTATGGCTTTCTAAAATAGAGCAAGGGATTCCTTAATGGATTCCAAGTCTTCTCTCGAACCATTGCAAAAAATTACGATATCATCCATAAAAATCAAGTGATAAAGAGATTTACTTCCACTACAATGCCCTATATGTCACCCCGACGTGTAGCATCCAGAATCAATATGCTCAACCCTTTAAATCCTAACATAAATAGGAGAGGAGACAAAGGGAAAACTTGACTTAGTCCTCTCTAGGCATGAAAAAAAGGGGATGTTGAGTCATTAATCAAAACTGCAAAGGATACATTATTCATGCATCCCATAACCTAGTTATTAAAAGGGACATCAAACTCCAAGTGAGTAGGAATCATTCAAATTTCCAGTTGACTCTTTTATAAGCATTTGACAAGTCAATTTTTGCAACAATCCCTTTCGACTTCTAGATTTTTATGTTGTGAAAACCTTCTCGTTCCACCCCAATAGCTTCATATATCTAGTGATGCTCTAGAAAACCAAAGTGTTCTTTAGATACATTCCTATATAGCACAGGTCACAGGTGCATGGCTATGATCTTGGCAACGATTTCGTAAATGAAATTGCACATAGAAATAGGCTTGAAATAATCAAAAGATTTGGGATCGTCCACCTTTGGGATAAGTGTTATAAAGGTTGAATTTATTGGACCATGAATTCTCCCATTTTTTTGAGAATCATCAAACACCCATAGAATTTTTTCCCCTATCAACTCAAAAAATCCCAAACATAACTCCACAGTCTAGCCATCCGACCCAGGACTTTTATCCTTCTACATTCATTTTAGAACTGCGAACAAATTTCCTTTTATTACAAACTCCATTAGATTCTGATTATCTTCCTCATCCAAAAATATCAGAAAGAACTGGGATACATAGACTATTTCAACAATGGAAGCCTCTTTCGGGGCCTTTAACAAATTTTGGAAGAAAGCCTTTCCCAAGGATGCAAATTCGTCAAAGCTTTCTTCCTTGCTTCCACCAATTTTTGGAATTTCCCAAATCGTATTACATTTTTTTTACCTTTAGCATAGTTGTGAAATAATTTTGTGTACTCATCCCCACTTTTAATTCATACCGCTTGTTTGTTCAGCTTCCATTATTATTCCTTCTCGGCCAAAATATTTCTCTTTGAGGTTTCCAATTGCATGATCCTATGTTTGGTATTCGTAGAATCATACCATCCACCCTCAAGTGCTTCAAGTATTTCCAGTTCTCCTTCAACATATTTAAGTTCTACCTCATATCTATCCTTCTTCTAGATTTCCCATTGGATGGACGCTTTCTTAAACTTCTTTTAGTTATTCACAAATTTCTGAGTAATGGATACCCTTGAATCCAAATGGAATGAAGACCATGTATCCTTTACTAGCTACACATAACTTTCTGCCTAGAATGATTAAATTTAAAAGGACTTTCAGAATTTTAATTTCCTCCCTTTAATTCTAGTAGAACCAAATGGTGATCAAATTCTCCAACAATTCCAATCCATTGCCAAATTAGGGGAAGAGTGCCAACCATGTTTTCTGTTAGAAGAAATTTATCAAGACGCTTGGCCACCATCATGTTTCCAGTTCACGTGTTCTTCAAGGTTTAAGTTTAATGAGATTAACATGAATAAGATGATTGTCAGCAAATATCCTGATAAAAGTCCACCATTGGGACCAAGAGGGCTTGAGGATCCCATATTTCCAATGCACAAAATTCATATGTCTTATATAATGAGATTATCTTTCATCATGAATGGAAACCATTAAACTGTTCTCAAGAGGAGCTCTTTCATAACGAGGTTCACAAATATTTAATTTCATGCTCAATTATGTTGAGTAAATGTTTGCTCTAAGGATCATATCAGAGCCCCATATGTTGGAGACCTTAATAAACATCAAATTGAGACCCATGGCCAAACCCCCTGATCAAAGCCTTGCATCAAATGAGAAAAAAGACCAACCATGGAACATTTTATTCAATTCTTCAGTTATCATATCTCCTGGACCCAATGTTTCCTAAAGAAAAATAATATCAAGACTAGAGGAAAGGATCAATCTTTGAAGATCTAGTTTTTTTTTGGGAACTTACTAATCCACTGTAATTGAAGTTAATAAAAATCATGTAGTAACCTTCTCAGGGGCATGCGCTGCTCTAAGCGCCCCATAAAGAGATTATTTCTTTATTCTGCTATATCTAAAAGGGACTTCAATTACGCCTTTGAAATCTGAGATTTTATACCTCTAGATTTACCAGAGCCAGGAATAGGTAGGAGATTGCCAATGTGAAAATTCCTAATCCTCAAGGAACCCCTATTGCAGCAAATCTAAATCTAGTTAACCTAATTGATTTTAATATACATTATCAAGTTATTCTCTGAATACTAAAGAAAATTACTTCTGCAACCTACACTACTTAAAATTTGATTACATGAAACAGAAAACTGAGTAAAGAACAAGATACATTGGACATAGTTATTTTTGGACAAAATAGTCGCCGGAAAAAGCCAATGTGGGAAAACTAGTGCAATAGCTCTGAGGGTTTATTATTGTGCAAGAGAAAATTCTGAGTACAAATCTAGGATGCTCAACTAGCAATACTTATAGAGAAAATACTAGACAAAATACTGGTGAAATAATCTCACCTTGTCACTCGAGAAACAATGCCTGGTCCTTCAGCTCTGGAGGCTCTATGTCATCCTCTAATTGCTTTTATGTTAAACTGCATCACCCCTCCTGGGTATTATGCTTCCTCTTTGCTCTGGATCCTCTGCTGGATGAGAAATTGACTTTCTTGTGTCCCAGTCTCACACCCTAGATTTCAGCAACTGAATTTCGAATTCCCTCAATAGAAACTCAACTTCTCCTCGCTGACTTAGTTGCCTCTGTGTCAACACTACGTAGGTTAACGTCAGCCCTCCTCTGGACGTATTTCTATCCTCTCTGTGCCTTGTACTCTCCAGAAATTCCTACTCCTAGATTCTCACTGCCCCTATGCTACAAGATCTCCCCAATCAATTTTCCTCCTGAGAAATTCTCATCTTAGAAAATCGATTTCCTCAATCTCTCTATGTGTCTCTAAATGAAACACAAGCCTCCTTATACTTTTCTCGTTGAGAATTCAACGACTAAGATTAAGTCTCTAATCAACGGCTAATATTAAAACATGACTTGATCTGCCTTCTAGATCATTCTCTCCCATATTTTTATTAATACCTATTAATATTTTAATTGTCCTAAATTTATACTTAGGAACCCCATTAAAAATATTAATTATTTTAATAAAATACAATCTGGGTGGAATTTCACAAAGAGGTTTCTGGGTTCTTTATAAATAATGTTCCTTAGCCTCTCCACCAATTTTCATGGCTAGAGCACAATTGATGCTACCAAAAACTAACACTCCCTCTTAGCGAGTAAAGTGCTCTAGCAACAATGTCCAACTGCATGCTACTCTATCTCTGAAGCACCTCATTTCTGCACCGTTGCTGCCGCCAACATTGTGTTGCTGCTACTACTGTATTAGTACCCATGATAATGCCACTACCACTGCTACATTTACATCTCCCTCTCAAATGTTGCATCTACTATGCTGCTAGCACTGCCACTGCTAACACATGAATGTTAGAATCTGACTGCTCTAGTCTTTGACCCTTTGAATCTTCTGCGATGTTGTTAACTTCTACAATGCTACCAACCTTGCTCTGCGTTGATCAGTCTCTGATCTTTGGCTACTGCATCTGTCTCTCCAGACAATCCACTGCATCATCTAACACTAAGTCCATCTCGTTATTGTTGAATCTCAGGTTCACATAGCAAGGAATTGATCTAAGAGGTGGAATATTCAAGTATCCTCCCCACGTTTATTCCTCTCGACTATAGCTCAATATCGCCTTATTTCCCTCCTGGAGATCCGTGTGCACTCATGGCAAACTCGTATTTGTCAAGCTTTCCTAGAGTAGCCTTAGGATCATGTTTGTCATCCTTATCCTTTTGCTTCAAAGGACATTGGGATGCAAATTCGTCTATCTTGCCACATATGAAACATTTAACCTTCAAAATGTCCTTCTGTTTCTGCTTCTGTTGTCCCTTTGATGCTAGATTTTTGTTCTCCTCCTCCTCCTTTGTCTTTGTGCCATTCCCACTGTTGTCATTGAGGTTGACCTTAACTAGATCCCTCCTTAATTCTTTTTGTTGAAGGGTTGCCCACATCTCCTCCCATGAAGGTAATCTTTCCTTGCCCAATATAATTTGAATGAAGACTTTCCATTTATCCGAGACTCCATTCAGGGTCATCCTTCAAGCCACAGCAAATGCCACCACTTCAAAAAATCCTTTTTTTGTTCTAAACCCTCTAGAATATCAAAACCAACCAGAACTTGAAGAGGGAGAGGTGTAGCAGTATATTGAACAAACAGTAGACACAGAAATAAACTCAGGATCTCAGGAACAAACTAGAGTAGCCACCTTAGAAATCCCTTGTGTGAACGCATCCCCGTAGGAAACCCATGGCTCTCCAGCAAGCGCCATATCCCCACTCTCTTATGCATAAATGATCAAAAAGAAAAAGCTGATAGACATCCTTGGTTCTTCTGAAGGAGACTCTTTTGAGCGATCCACCAAAAAGGTGGGAAGGAAGTCTCGTAAGGAGATCAGAGAAGGAGAGGCGGAGAGATTAAAGATGCAGGGCAGTCAATCCACAATCGAAATGTCATTAGGCAGAAACACAAGGGCTCGACCAACAAAGGGAGGGCCTACTCCTTCCTTCCCTCGTAAATAATGCAGATTATCTCTTGGAATTGTAGGGGTTTGGGGAACCCATTGAAAGCTGAAGCAGTAAAATATCTATCAAGAATGGAACCCTCATATATCCTCCTGATCCAAGAGACAAAGATAGAAGAGGATGCTCTTCTATCCTTAAGTCGAATCAAGTGGAATAAGAACTCAAGAAAAGCAGTTAGTGCCCAAGGTACTTCAGGGGGTCTTGCAACCTTATGGTCAGAGGATATGTTTCAGCTAAAAAACTCCTAAAACCATCCAACTCGTAAAGATTTGAGTTCTACCCACATGGATGCCAGAGGGGGCCCCTCATCCTCCCCTCCCTCCTGAGATCGATGCCTTCAAATATCTAGTAGCCTCCTGCAGCAAGAGGAAAGCAAACCTGAATCAACAGAAGTTTGTAAATAAAGTCGAATCCATCCCCTCTATCGAATTGCTTGCAAAACGCCCATGTCAGGTAGAGTTGGCTGGTAAACCCTAAAACGATCCAACTCGTAAAAATTCGAGTTCTGCCCACATGGATGCCAGAGGGAGGCCCTCGTCCTCCCCTCCCTCCTGATATCGATGCCTTCAAATGTCTGGTAGCCTCCTACGGCAAGAGGAAAGCAAACCGGAATCAACAGAAGTTTGTAAATAAATCTGAATCCATCCCCTCTATTGAAATGCTTGCAAAATGCCCGTGTCGAACTGTGTTGAACCTAGTAGAACGCGGGCTCATTGGTCAATTTACGGGCCTCTGGCCCTCTCCCAAAGCTATTGATGGATGGGTCTAGTGAAATTGGATGCCCCTTGTCTCTGAATGAATCTGAAATCATCTAGTAGGCAGAGGCTATTATGTTTTTTTTTTCGATTCAACAGAAGACCGAGACCTTATTTTTTGAAATAGTCCATATTTCATGGGCCCCCAATGGCTCTATCTGAATAAATGGACATTGGACTTTTATCCTACCCAGCATATTCCTTCAGCTGTTCCTATCCAGGTTAGGTTACCCCACCTCCCTCTTCATTGCTGGAACTCGAAATCTATGGAAACCATTAGGAACAAACTAGACAAATACATTGATAGGGCTGAAAGGAGAGAACAATATTCATGTGCCAGAATATGTGTTGAAGTCGACTTGGAGATAGGGTTACCCGAGGTGATCAAGCTAACCATAGCTATCTGGTCTCACATACAAGAACTTGATTATGAACAACTCCCCTTCAAGTGCTGACACTATCACGGCTATGGCCATTTCACTCAAAACTGCTAGAAGAAAATTAAGGAAGAATCTGAAAAAGAGAAGGGCGAACAGTGGACACAAGCCCAAAAAGATGGCACATCCAAACACACCAATAGAGCGAAAGGGAAAGGAGGGAATGAAGAGACCGAAGGACCCTCTTCTGGGAAGAGAATACCTTAAGTTCAAGCCACAACAAATGCCACCACATCAACAAATCCTTTTGCTGTTCTAAACCCTCTAGAATATCAAAACCAACCAGAACTTGAAGAAGGAGAGGTGTAGCAGCATATTGAATAAATAGTAGACACAGAAATAAACTCAGGATCTCGGGAATAAACTGGAGTAGCCACTTCAGAAATCCCTTGTGTAGACGCATCCCGGTAGGAAACCCATGGCTCTCAAGCAATTGCCATATCCCCACTCTCTTATGCAGAAATGATCAAAAAGAAAAAGCTGATATACAGCCTTGGTTCTTCTGAAGAAGACTCTTTTGAGCGATCCACCAAAAAGGAAGGAAGGAAGTCTCGTAAGGAGATCAAAGAAGAAGAGGCAGAGAGATTAAAGATGCAGGGCAGTCGATCCACAATCGAAATGTGATTAGGCAGAAACACAAGGGCTTGACCCACAAAGGGAGTGCCTACTCCTTCCTTCCCTGGTAAATAATGCAGATTGTCTCTTGGAATTGTAGCGGTTTGGGGAACCCATTGAAAGCTAAAGCAATAAAAGATCTATTAAGAATGGAACCCTCATATATCCTCCTGCTCCAAGAGACAAAGATAGAAGAGGATGCTATTGTATCCTTAAGTTGAATCAAGTGGAATAAGAACTCAAGAAAAGCAGTCAGCGCCCGAGGTACTTCAGGGGGGCTTGCAACCTTATGGTCAGAGGATATGTTTCAGTTGAAAAACTCCTTCGCAACCCAACACTGGATATACATAGGACTTCAAAATCTTCCAAGTAAGATTTCTTTGGCTCTCTTCAATCTTTATGTCCCAGTTAATTTCCTGGAAAAGGACTGTTGGAATTCTCTCTCAGACTTCCTAGAAATCTATCCTCCCCCAAACATCATACTGGTGGGGGATCTTAACATCAATTTAGATCTGAAAGAGAAAAAAGATGGAGTTTAGGGTAAAGATCCCTTCTATGTCTCGGTGAGGTCTCTGATTCTTGCTTGGGACCTCCTTGACCTCAAACCTAAGAAAGGTTGTTATACCTAGACCAAAAATAGAGTTGGTAATGCCAACATTGCTGCTCGTCTAGACTGGTTTCTAGTTCAAAGTTCTTTGATGGAGGGGAAGAATTTAATCTCTTCAAAAATTCTGCCCAACATAACATCTGACCATAGCCCCATCTCGCTACTGCTACAAAAAGAGAAATACTTAGGCCCTATTCCCTTTAGATTCAGTCCTCTTTGGGTAGCGAGAGAGGGCTTTGACATAATGGCTCAAGCTTGGTTGCAACCAATTGAAGGATCCCCCAGCTTTGTGTGGGAGCAGAAACTTAAGTACACTAAATATGCCTTAAAAACCTAAGCAAAAAAAAACCCCTCTCCACTCCAACGAGTAATAGACAAAAGATTGTGCAGGCTTTAACTGAAATTCAACTAGGCATGGAAGAAATTGAAACCATCAAAGCTCAGCTGCTCATCGAACAGAACACCAAGTTCAACTCTTTTCTCTCTATTCGCCAGGAAGAGGAGTATTGGCGCCTCAAGTCTCGTAGCCTCTGGCTGCAAGCTGGAGATAGAAACACATCATTCTTTCACAGACAATGCAGAGCTCGTCTCTCTCGGAATCACATCTTGGAAATATCTACTAGGGAGGGAGTAGTCATCAAAGGAAAACCTCTTTTAAAATAGGCCGCCACATCTCATTTTCACTAACTGTTTCAGGAGGATGGTTCTTCTGATGATGATCTGGCTACTGAATTTTTGTCAAACATCCCTTCACTTGTCACTGAAAAAGAGATAGTCTAAGTCATATGGTCAATGGAGCTGAATAAAGCCCCTGGGTCGGATGGCTTCACCATCCATTTTTACAGAGCTTGCTGGAATGTAATAAAACCCAATCTCCTCTGAATGATAAAATCCTTTGAAAAGAAAGCCAAAGTGGGAGGGTGCACCAACTCCACCTTCCTTGCTTTAATCTTGAAAGAAGTTAACCCAGAGACTTTCAACAGGTTCTGGCCTAACTCACTCTGCAATGCCTCATACAAGATTCTCGCCAAACTACTAACCAATAGAGTCAAGACTCTGTTAGGGAATCTGATCTCCCCTCTTCAGGGCAGTTTTGTCAAAGGAAGGCACCTCATAGAAATTGTGATCCAAGTGCAAGAAGCCCTCCACTTTCACCACATTTGGAAGGAAAAAGGCATGCTCATCAAGTTGGATATCTCAAATGCTTTTGATCGGGTTAAATTCTCATTCCTCTATCAAATTCTTCTCTCTTTTGGTTTTAGTGTTGAGTTTGTCAACTTGATAAAATCCTGCACATATAGACCTTGGATAGCGCCCCTGGTCAATGGCAGACCTGCTGATTTCTTCCAAGCTACAAGAGGGCTCCGCCAAGGGTGTCTATTGTCACCCTTTCTATATATCCTGTTAGAAGAATACCTAAGCAGATAGCTAATAGTTAAAAGGGAAGTAGGCTCTATCCCAGGCATTAAGGCAGCAAGAGGTATGGATCCTATAAATCATGCCTTCTTTGCGGATGACACTCTCATCTTGGGAGGGGACTCAATTAAGATAGAAAGGGATTTTAATGAAATTCTTAAACACTTCTGCTTAATTATAGGGGCCTTGATCAACAAAATAAAAAGTGTTGTCTACGGTTGGAATGTAGATCATCCAACTATCCTTTGAATCACTTGCTCCTTGGGATTCCCTAGGTATGACAAATGGGAAAAGATCAAATACCTAGGCCTTCCCTTAACCTTGGAACCAAGCCCACCCTCCCTCTAGATCGAAGTAATTAGCAAGATGAAAGCAAAAATAGCATATTAGGGAGGCCAATGGCTAACAAAGGCTGGGAAGCTAGTTTTGATAAAGGCAGTCCTCTCTGCCCTCCCCATCTTCTAGTATTCCCTCCTGCTAGTGCCCAAATCTATCACAGAACATATCTCCAAGCTCCTTCGGGATTTTCTATGGAACGGGAGTAAGGGAAACTAGAGAAAGTTACATCTGGTAAGATGGGATATCCTTAAAAGACCACTCCTGGAAGGTGGGTTACGGATTCAGGATCCAACCCTGGAAAAAATGGCTCTTGGTGGAAAAATCATATGGCAGTTGTACGCAGACAAAAAACATCCTATCAGCAAGATCCTCTAGATGAAATACCTAAAGGGAGGCTCCTTGAGAAACCTTAGAACAACATCTACTCCAACAGGAACAACAATTTGGAATTTAAGCAGAAGATGCATCAATTACTTATAGTAGCATTTATACATAATCTCAGGCAATGGTCAGAGAACCTTACTGTGGGAGGATACTATTCAAGGGAATGCCCCTTTGGCCTCCCTAAATTCCTACAATGAGTTAAATATATAGCTAGTGAACAAAGGTCTCCTCCGGCTTGCAGACATTTGCTTTTGGGACAACAAAGGGAATTGGGCAGGATGGACTTTTCGAGGGGTCCCAAAACCTCTTCACGCTAAAAAAAAATTGTTGTATACAACTCCCTTTGGCATTGCCTCTGTCCACCGCTCATCGAAGGACAAATGGGGGTGGGGAAGAACAAGAATTTACACAGCAACTCAAGGTTTCTCCTCTTTACAATCTACTCATGCCCCTTCACTGACACCGAAGTGCTGGAAATCAGTTTGGTCCCCGTTTAGCCTACAAAAGGTGAATTTCTTCACATGGTTACTCATGTATAGAAAGGCACTAATAGGTGAAAATCTGAACAAAAGAGGGTTCCACAACCCCTTTAGATGCTTCTTATGAAACTCTGCTATTGAAACCTCTAATCACTTGCTGGTTGATTGCGATTTCACACAACCAGTCTGGAATTTGGTCCTTCACGGTCTTAGTGCTCCCTCCCCCTCCCAAACATCTATCGTTTCTCTTTACATCTCCTGGACAGACCAAAATCCTAAGAAAGAGGCTAAAACGCAGTATGGAACAACATCTGGCAAGCTATTCCAAAATGCCTTTGGTGGAAAGTGTGGTTGGCTAGAAACAATTGTGTTTTCAACAATAGGCTTCTGAATTTAGTGGTAGTGGTGGCCAAAGTGAAAGCTGTCTTGCTGGAAATTGCAGGTAAATCAACTCTTGCCTCCTCTTTACCTTCAGAAGATTTTGCATGGCTAGGATCCTGCTCGACAGGAGAGAGGAACGATTCAGTCAGCAAATCATTGAATTAAACTTTGAAACTTCGAAGATCATTTTTGTAATCCTGCATTAAAGAAAATTCTGTAGCGAATCCGAAACACTTTGAAAGATTTTGACAGAGTTGACTTTTACCACATTCTATGGGATTTATACAAGCAAGAAGACTCTTTGGCAAATAAAGGTTGTCCCCTGCCTTAAGGAAACCTTAGTCTCAATGGAGGACACTGCTCGTTTCATCCTCTTCCTTAACCAAGCTATAGTAGTTAGATATGAGTGTTGAGGCCAATGAATGCAGATCTAACTACTATAGTCGGAGCCGTTTTGAGGCCCTAAACGACGTTTTTTGGGAAATATGGGGGCTATTGTACGCATGGTAGTGCTCGGATAGATCTTTTAATGAGCTATTGTACGCGTCAAACGAAGATCGTATGCCAAAGTTACGACCCCGAGAAATTGGTGTACCAATTTACCCAAACGGGGCCTACAATTTGGCGTTTCATCTTCTAGGGTTATGTTTTGGGATGTTAAGGGTTTTCGATTGTTTCTCAACAATAAATAGGCCTTCGAGCCTCATTGTGACATAGTTCAGAGGCATGTAGCCGCCACATCTCTTCTCAGAGATAAGCTACCATTGCCCTAGCTGGTTTATTTCCAATTATGTTTGCAAGCATATTTCAGTGTTTTACATTAATGAAATGAAGTGTTATTTCCGTTGCATATTTGTGTTTAAGTTTATCTCTGTAATTTGTTGTGTTCCTATTTAAATCCGGATCAGTGGAATGCGACGATGGATAAGTATGCCTAGATCTTTCAACAACTACCCACAAGCGATGCATCTTCATCCAACAACCACTCTAGTGGTGCCACTCCCTTTAAGGTACAAGTCAACTTTAACATTCCCATATTTGAAGGCCAAATAGATGTAGACATTGTCGATATATGGTTAAATATGTTGGAAGGATAATTCTCAGTTCATGACTTTTCCAGTCGGGAAAAGATTACTTTTTCACTCCTCAAAGTCACCCCACTGTCAAGGATTGGTGGGAAACCTATTGTGAACAGAAGGGCGAGAGGGAACCCTCATTGATTTTACCTACACCCACTTGGAATTATTTCTAAGACACCATCAAGGAACAATATTACACTATTAGGAGATATGAAGATAAATACATAAACCCGACCACATTTTGGCAGTGAAAGGACCAAGACATGCCAAAGTTCGAAAATATTTCTCATACCCTTTTCATGAAGTTGGGTATCAAGGACTTTGAGAAGAATTTTTCACTCAAGTACCGTGACTATCTATACAAGTACATCTAGGATGATATGGAGGACATCTCCTTGCTTAGTGTTTCCTATCGATATGTTGTCAAGATCAAGCATAAATTTAAACAAAAGAAGCGAGACTTTGGATTTGTGAATCATAAGCAAGGGAAAGGTTCCCCCATATCGTAGAAAAAAGGACAAAGCCAAGGCACAACGACCCAGGACAACCCGTTGAATACACAAGCATAGAATAATGACACAAAGAAAAATAATGACATAGGGAAATGGTGTGAGTTCCATAATAGCCCCACTCACAACATAATTGAGTGTCGAGCCAAGTAGTCAATGTTGGCCGAGCTTAAGGCTTCCGAATCAGATGCATGTTTTGACTTTGAGTAAAAACTCAAAAAGCGGAATGACAAGCATATTATTGATGCGGAGCCCAGTGCCACCATCTCCACCACCAAGATCTAAAATATTGAGCCCGAAGATCCAAAGGAGGGGGAAGCAACTCTTCCACTCACAGATGTGGGTGAAGGGTTCTTCATTCCAGTTCATTGTCAACAGTGGAATCCAAAAGAATCTCATTTCAGCAGAGGTTGTGAAGTGGTTGGACCTACCAACCACTCCATAGTTGTAGTCATACACCATCGAGTGGATTCACCAAGGACGAGATCTATACGCTATCCAACAATGTCGCCTTCCCTACAAGATCAAGTCCTTTACATATGAGGTATTGTGTGATGTTTATCCTCTTGAATTTTGTGATGTATTATTAGGCCAACCATACTTGTGGAAGCATGTTGTTGTATATCAGTCTAGGCCTCTCACTATTATTATTTATTTGGGAAACAAGGTATACATGATACTTGAGGTAGCACCACCTACCGCCATCTCTTTAATATTTGCGAAGAAATGCAGAAAGATCATTTCCCAAACTGGGAAATTTGTCTTCCTTATGATTTGACCTCAGGGAAAGAATAAGATTGTGGCCACATCCACAACCTCGAAATAGGGCTCCTCTATGCGATAAAAACAGATAGACAAGGTCATGGAGGAGTACAGGGAAATCTTCACCTCACCAACAGAGGTACCCCTGCACTGTGAGGTCAAGCACTCCATCAATCTGACCCTGGGCATTTTGATACCCAACAAACTGATCTACTGACGCTTTGCTCTGGAGAACGATGAAATTAAGAGGCAAATTCAGGAGCTATAGTAAAAATGGCACATCAGGAAAATTTCATCACCCTGTGGGAGTCTGATCGTTGTCGAATTTATAGAATTTTCTCCCGGAGGACCAGGATACCTGACCCCCTCGAATCATTACCCAGGAATCCATAGACATAAACTCCCCCTAGGGTTATTTTGATGGCTCAGCATAAGCTGAAGGCTGTGTTGGAGGGGTGGTGTTGCATATGGATAATATAATGCCTTATAGAATCAAGTTCAGCCTTGGCAGAGGCACCAACAACTATGCTGAATTAAGCAGTCTAAAATACCTTCTCCTTTTTGCAAAAGAACAAAAATGCCAACAACTTCAGATATTCGGAGACCCACAGCTCATAACTAACTGGACAAATGAAGTTAATCATTGTCACTTGCACACACTTAGAGATATTCCGACTGATATCATTTCTCTAAAGTCCCAATTTCATTCATTTGCATGCTCACATATATACAAGTAAAGGAATACAGGGGCGACAGTTTCTACAGTTACTATCATCGTCATTTTATGGACATGATTGGTTCCTATCAGAATGATCGCTAGATCATTCAACAATTTTTCTTTTACTTTCTCCTTCTATATATATAACTTACCAGTTTTCAATATATTTTTGGACAAACTCATATTCTCATAAACTTACTGGACCTCTCAAAAGTTTATTATCAGTAAGCATCATAATAGTTTTTGTAAAGTTTATAATAGCTCTAGATAGTAGTCCCTTTTTGCTGACAAAAATTCATATCTGAAGTATCATACAACATGTAATTTTCTTATCTTTTTAATGAAAATTATGCTTTTTCCAGAGGGAAAAAAGAAGACAACTCTCTCGAATAGGTATCCAATCCCACAAATTTATGACATTTTTGACCAGCTCAAGGGCGGAAAATATTTCAGTAAGATTGATTTGAATTTAATTTATCACCAAGTACCAATCAAACCCTCTGATGTGTGGAAGACTGCCTTTACATCATAGGAAGGCCTTTTCGAATGGTTGGTCATGCCTTTGGGTTGACGAATGCCCTCAAAACATTTGTGAGGCTGATGGATGACATCTTGCGGCCCTTCACCAACTAATTTGTGGTAGTGTATTTGAACGACATCTTTATCTTCATCCAGAGTTGGGAAGAGCCTGCACCATATTCAGCAAGTCCTCCAAACCCTGCGATAACACAAGTTGTCTGCCAATTTGGAGAAATTCACTTTTGGTATCACCTAGTTTCAATAACTGGGCTACATCACTGATGATCGGCATGTGCACGTGGACCCATCCGAGATACAAGTTATTCGAGATTCGCCAAACCCGACCACTCTAATAGAGCTACGCAGCTTTATGGGTCTTTCCTATTTCTACCGCAGGTTCATTTTGGGTTTCTTTCATATCACTTGACCTTTGAGTCAACTCACCGAGGGCGAAGCAAAAGGAAAATTCTTTTGGTAAGAATCCCAACAGAATGAATTTTTCAAGTTGAAGCATCGCCTCTGCTCTGCACAGTGCTCACATTAACAGACATACAGCAACCATTTGAGATTGAGACAGATGTGTTCGACTATGCTATCGAGGTAGTTCTAACGCAGCAGGGGAATTTAGTAGCATATCATAGTGAGACACATTCAGATGTAATCTGAAAGTGTTCCACATATGACAAAGAGATGTATTCCATTGTGCAGTCCTGCTGAAAATGGAAGCATTACATTCTAGGGAAGGAAATGCCATCCACACAGACCACTGACCCTTGCAGTTCAAACAAACATAAGGAAAGTTTTAGAATGATCACCATCAAAAGTAGTCCACATATCTACAACAGTTATATTTGAATATCAAGTACAAGAAGGGAAGCACCAATAATGTTGCATACTGTCTCAACCGACCAGTAGTTATGGCACTGACCATTGCGCTCAACACATGTGGACACAAGGGTGACTGTATCTTTACAAGAGAAATCCAGAATTCAGAAACACATACCAAATTCTCCTAGAAGGAAAATGAGTTTCATATTTTCACCTCCAGTGCACACTATTAAACCACCTGGGACACCTCTATGTTCCTTCAATCGAGTGTGCCAAGATTATTTTGGAGGTGCACTACAATCAGGTCAATGGACATTTCAAAGTAGAGAAAATAGTGGCAGTGCTGCAGAAGTATTTTTATTGGTCGAACCTTCCACGAGATGTTGGGAAGTACGACAAATATTTCACTTCTTACACCATTTCCAAACCGACAATAAAGAAGCAAGGCCTATATACTCCTCTTCCTACTCATAGTCAGCCTTAGGAATCCATCGCCATGGAATACATGTCAGGATTTCCTTCTACTAAGCATGTAAATGACTGTGTTTGGTCGTCAACAAATTCTCTACGATGGCCATTTTGGAAGCCTACAAGAAGAGTATCATAGCAGAAGCCACTGTTAAGCTCTTCTTTGTACGAGTGTCGATACATTTTCAGATCCCATAGTCTATTATCTCAGATCCAAACAACAAGCTTGTGAGTACATTTTGGTCAAGCCTTAGGTGGATGTTGGATACCAAGTTCACTAAGTCCACGACCTTCCACCCCCAAATTGATGGAAAACAGAGGTCATCAACAAGATGATCCTGCACATTATACGCATGTAAAACTCGAACCATCCACACACATGGGATGAAATCTTACCCTACGTCCAGCATAGCTACAATAGATCTATCCATAGCTCAACTGGTCACAGTCCCTTTCATATGGGATTAGGGTTCTAGCCATTATGTCCCATTAATGTGGCCATACCATTTTCAGCTACTCAGGCAGATTCATATCATGTCCAGTCTAAATTTCATAGGGTTAACAAATTCATTATGTGCATTCAACACATCCACCAGCAGGTCCATGTCATATTGGAAAGATCCAATGCTAAGTACAAGAAGTGTCATGATCAGCATCGAGGGACACATAAGTTCTAGGTGGGAAACAAAGGTTGGTTACATGTATAGATGGAGCGCCTCATTAGGCTCCATCACAAGCTTCATTTTCTCCAATATGGATCGTACACCATCACCAAGTTCTAGGGGACAATGTCTTCGAGATCATCATTCAACTGTTCCTTGGTCTACACCAACTATTTAATGTGGATCGGCTACGACCATACTTTCCCCATTGTTGGATACATCCAACGTTGCTAAGCAACTGACACCAACAAAGCTTAACCCAAGATGCATCGAAAAGGCCATAACTGATAGGATCATGAAAACACATCTCAAGAACACTCGCTAGTAGAGGATCCAGCTATATCAAGTTGTCAAAGCATGACAAATCCTCCACCAAGGAAAGTGGTTCACCAGGAACCAAGTTCAACAAAAATTTCTTCACCTCATGGAGGCTCTACATGCAATTGGGACCATTTATTCCCAAGGGGAGAGGACTAATACAGGTGGATATTATTTTCCACCCACCTATTCCACATTGACCTCCAATCATTTTCATTAGTTTCCCTCTTTATAGCAGCATTTACTAATTTTAGTAGTTTTTTGGGTCTTGAACTTCCGAAGTTGTTTTGAGCCCCTAAACGACATTTTTTTGAGGTTTATGGGTTTACCAAAAATCATATAGCACCTAGATATATATTTCCAATGAGGTATCGTACACACAAAACATAGATCATATGACCTAGTTACAACCCCAGGAATTTGGCTGCCCAACTAACACTAATGGGGCCCACAAACTCTTGGTATTCCATATCCTAGTGTTATGGTTTTGATTGTTTAGGTTTCTCTTTTTCGTTCAATAATAAAAATTCCCTTGAGCCTATTTGTAACATAATTCAAAGGCATGTAGCTGCCATATTTATTCTTAGAGATAAGCAACCATCACCTGAGCTAGATTAATTTCATCCTACTTGTAAGCATCTTTCAGTTCCTTGATATTAACAAAATGAAGATTTATTTCTACTGTATCTTTGTGTTTATGTTTATATTTGTATCTTGTTGTGTTCCACATATTTCAATATCATCTGAGGTTTTCACAGATCAACTTAACTACAAAAGTTAAGTAAGTCTAAGCCCTCCTCACCTCTCCACTGAGTAGCCCATCGTATAATAGGGTAGATTTATGAACATTGATGATCATTCCTATGGCTTTCTAAAATAGAGTAAGGGATTCCTTAATGGATTCCAAGTCTTGTCTCGAACCATTGCAAAAAATTACGATATCATCCATAAAAAGCAATTGATAAAGAGATTTACTTCCACTACAATTCCCTATAGGTCACCCCGATGTGTAGCATCCAGAATCAATATGCTCAACCCTTTAAATCCTAACATAAATAGGAGAGGAGACAAAGGGAATCCTTGACTTAGTCCTCTCTGGGCATGAAAAAAAGGGGATGTTGAGTCATTAATCAAAACTGCAAAGATACATTATTATTCATACATCCCATAACCTAGTTATTAAAGGGACATCAAACCCCAAGTGAGTAAGAATCATTCAGATTTCTAGTTGACTCTTTTATAATCATTTGACAAGTCAATTTTTGCAACAATCCCTTTCGACTTCTAGATTTTTATGTTGTGCAAACCTTCTTGTTCCACCCCAATAGCTTCATAGATCTAATGACGCTCTAGAAAACCAAAGTGTTCTTTAGATACATTCCTACATAGCACAGATCACAGGTGCATGGCTATGATCTTGGAAACGATTTCGTAAATGAAATTGCACATAGAAATAGGCTTGAAATCATCAAAAGATTGGGGATCGTCCACCTTTGGGATAAGTGTTATAAAGGTTGAATTTATTGGATCATGAATTCTCCCATTTTGTCGAGAATCATCAAACACCCACAGAATTTTTTCCCCTATCAACTCAAAAAATCCCAAACATAAGTCCATAGTCTAGCCATCCAACCCAGGACTTTTATCCTTCTGCATTCATTTTAGAACCGCCAACAAATTTACTTTTATTACAAACTCCATTAGATTCTAATTATCTTCCTCATCCAGAAATATCAGAAAGAACTGGGCTACATAGACTATTTCAACAATGGAAGCCTCCTTCGGGGCCTTGAACAGATTTTGGAAGAAAGCCTTTCCCAGGGATGCAAATTCGTCAAAGATTTTTTCCTTGCTTCCACCAAGTTTTGGCATTTCCCAAATTGTATTACATTTTTTTTACCTTTAGCATAGTTGTGAAAGAATTTTGTGTTCTCATCCCCACTTTTAAGCCATACCACTCGTTTGTTCAGCTTCCATTATTATTCCTTCTCGGCCAAAATATTTCTCTTTCAGGTTTCCAATTGCATGATCCTATGTTTGGTATTCGTAGAATCATACCATCCACCCTCAAGTGCTTCAAGTATTTCCAGTTCTCCTTCAAAATATTTAAGTTCTACCTCATATCTAGCCTTCTTCTAGATTTCCCACTGGATGGATGCTTTCTTAAACTTCTTTAAGTTATTCACAAATTTCTGAGTAATGGAGACCCTCGAATCCAAATGGAACGAAGACCATGTATCATTTACCTGCTACACATAAATTTCTACCTAGAATGATTAAATTTAAAAGGACTTTCAGAATTTCAATTTCCTCCCTTTAATTCTAGTAGAACCAAATGGTGATCAAATTCTCCAACAATTCTAATCCATTGCCAAATCAGGGGAAGAGTGCCAACCATGTTTCCAGTTCACGTGTTCTTCAAGGTTTAAGTTTAATTATATTAACATGAATAAGATGATTGTCAGCGAATATCCTGATAAAAGTCCACCATCAGGTCCAAGAGGGCTTGAGGACCCCATACTTCCAATGCACAAAATTCATATGTCTTCTATAATGAGATTATATTTCTTCATGAATGGCAACCATTAAACTGTTCTTAAGAGGGGCTCTTTCATAATGAGGTTCACAAATATTTAAATCCATGCTCAATTATGTTGAGTAAATGTTTTCTCTAAGGACCATCTCAGAGCCCCATATGTTGGGACCTTAATAAACATCAAATTGAGACCCATGGACGAACCCCCTGATCAAAGCCTCGCATCAAAGGAGAAAAAGGACCAACCATGGAACATTTTATTCAATTCTTTAGTTATCATATCTCCTGGACCCAATGTTTCCTAAAGAAAAATAATATCAAGACTAGAGGAAAGGATCAATCTTTGAAGATCTAGTTTTTTTCGGGAACTTACTAATCCACTGTAATTGAAGGTAATAAAAATCATGTAGTAACCATCTCAGGGGCGTGCACTTCTCTAAGCGCCCCATCAAGAGATCATTGCTTTATTTTGCTATATCTAAAAGGGACTTCAATTACGCCTTTGAAATCTGAGACTTTATACCTCTAGATTTACCAGGGCCATGAATAGGTAGGAGATTGCCAATGTGAAAATTCCTAATCCTCAAGGAACCCCTATTGCAACAAATATGAATCTACTTAACCTAATTGATTTTAATATACATTATCAAGTTATTCTCTGAATACTAAAGAAAATTACTTCTGCAACCTACACTACTTAAAATTTGATTACATGAAACAGAAAACTGAGTAAAGAACAAGATACATAGGACACAGTTATTTTTGGACAAAATAGTCCCTGGAAAAAGCCAATGTGGGAAAACTGGTGCAGTAGCTCTGAGGGTTTATTATTGTGCAAGAGAAAACTCAAAGTACAAATCTAGGATGCTCAACTAGCAATACTTATAGAAAAAATACTAGACAAAAGACTGGTGAAATAATCTCGCCCTATCACTCGAGAAACAATGACTGGTCCTTCAGCTATGAAGGCTCTGTGTCATCCTCTAATGGCTTATGTGTTAATCTGCATCACCCCTCCTGGGTATTATGCTTCCTCTTTTCTCTGGATCCTTTGCTGGATGAGAAATTGACTTTCTTGTGTCCCAGTCTCACACCCTAGATTTCAGCAACTGAACTTCGAATTCCATCAATAGAAACTCAACTTCTCCTCGCTGACTCAGTTGCCTCTGTGTCAACACTACGTAGGTTAGCATCAACACTCCTCTGGACGTCTTTCTGTCCTCTCTCTGCCTTCTACTCTTCGGAAATTCCTACTCTCAGATTCTCACTACCACTATGCTACAAGATCTCCCCAATCGATTTTCCTCCTGAGAAATTCTCATCTTAGAAAATCGATTTCCTCATTCTCTCTATGTGTCTCTAAATGAAAGACTAGCCTCCTTCTTATACTTTTCTCGTTGAGAATTCAACGACTGAGATTAAGTCTCTAATAAACGGCTAAGATTAAAACATGACTTGATTTTCCTCCTAGATCATTCTCACCCATATTTTTATTAATACCTATTAATGTTTTAATTGTCCTAAGTTTATACTTAGGAACCCCATTAAAAATATTAATTATTTTAATAAAATACAATCTGGGTGGAATTTCACAAATAGGTTTATGGGTTCTTTATAAATAATGTTCCTTAGGCTCTCCACCAATTTTCATGGCTAGAGCACAATTGATGCTACCAAAAACTAACACTCCCTCTTAGCGAGGAAAGTGCTCTAGCAACAATGTCCAATTGCATGCTACTCTATCTCTGAAGCACCTTATTTCTACACTGTTTTTGCTGCCAACACTGTGTTGCTGCTACTACTGTACTAGTACCCATGATAATTCCACTACCACTGCTACATTTACATCTCCCTCTCAAATGTTGCATCTGCTATGCTGCTAGCACTGCCACTGCTAACACATGAATGTTAGAATCTGATTGCTCTAGTCTCTGACCCTCTGAATCTTCTGCGATGTTGCTAACTTCTACAATGCTGCCAACCTTGCTCTTCGTTGATCAGTCTCCGGTCTTTGGCTACTGCATCTGTCTCTCCAGACAATCCACTGCATCATCTAACACTAAGTCCATATCGCTATTGTTGAATCTCGAGCTCACATAGAAAGGAATGGATCTAAGAGGTGGACTCTTCAAGTATCCTCCCCACATTTATTCCTCTCGAATACAACTCAATATTGCCTTATTTCCCTCCTGGAGATCTGTGTGCACTCATGGAAAACTCATCTTTGTCAATCTTTCCTAGAGTAGCCTTAGGATCATGTTTCTCATCCTTATCCTTTTGCTTCAAAGGACACTGGGATGCAAAGTCGCCTATCTCGCCACATATGAATCATTTAACCTTCGAAATTTCCTTCTATTTCTACTTCTGTTGTCCCTTTGATGCTAGATTTTTGTTCTCCTCCTCCTCCTTTGTCTTTGTGCCATTCCCACTGCTATCATTGAGGTTGACCTTAACCAGATCCCTCCTTAATTCTTTTTGTTGAAGGGTTGTCCACATCTCCTCCCATGAAGGTAATCTTTCCCTGCCCAATATAATTTGAACGAAGACTTTCCATTTATCCGAGACTCCATTCAGGGTCATCCTTTCCATCGTGATAGACTAAGGAGTAGACCCCACTACAAAAAGCTAGTCCCTGGTGTTTTGAAGAAGTTAAAGGTAGGAGTTAACCCCTTCTCCCTTCTGCATCAATGTCCATTGCAACTTTTGTTCTAAGTAAATCTTCCGTTGTTCGGAAGAACCTTCATACAATGAAGACAAATCTTCCCACATTTAATGGGTTGTATCGTTTCCTTGCAAGTGTGAGACCACATGATCTCGAACTACATCGAGCATGGACCTCTTCACCTTCCTCTACTTAGCCTTGTACTTCTTATTCTAATCATTGTCAGTAGGAACAACCAGAACACTCTTGGCATAGGCTTTGAGATTGTACTCCTCCATAATAGCTAAGATTCTGGTCTTCCATATGACATAGCTGAAAGCTCCTTCCAACCTATCCTGATCTCTGAGCCGGTTTGATGCCATTTCACCCAAACTGTCGAATTGACTCGTCTAGCCACTGCTCAACTGCCCAGCAAGTGAGAAATTTGAAATTTTTGGCAAAAAGTTGTCTAAGGAGAAAATTCCCCTTCTATGTGTCTTCGCTCTTTTCCAGTGGATTTCCACCCCGGCAGAAACTGCTCCCTTCAAGTACTGTGTTAAGCCTCTGTGTCACTCTCTCTGTTTCTGCAAACACATGAACTAGAAATCATATCTCTCTATCGACTCTCTCAGAGAGAGATTTCCTCATCTCTACTTCTCGGCAAGGACTGTGCAATCCCTTCAAGGGGATTTGAATTTCTACCAAATGTAGTTATTGGCCTCTCTGCTCAGCATTGGATCCACCATTCCTGTTCAAAATCAATGCTTTGATACCATGTGAAAATTCCAAATCCTAAAGGAACCCCTACTACAACAAATCTAAATCTACTTCACCTACTTGATTTTAATATACAGTATCAAGTTATTCTCTGAATATTGAAGCAAATTACTTCTACAACCTACACTACATAAAATTTGATTACATGAAATAGAAAACTGAGCAAAGAACAAGATACATAGGACACAATTAGTTTTGGACAAAATAGTCTTGGGAAAAACCCAATGCAGGAAAACCAATGCAACAGCTCACCCTATCACTAGAGAAACAATGATTGATACTTCAGCTTTGGAGGCTTTGCATCATCCTCTGATGGCCTCTGCGTCAAACTGTGTTACCCTAGGCAGCTTGTCCATCATCCCTCCTGGGTATTACACCGTCTCTCTGCTTTAGATCCTCTGCTGGCTGAGAAATCAACTTTCTTGCCTCCCAGTCTCACACCCTCAATTCTGGCAACTAAACTTCGAATTCCCTTAGCAGAAACTTGACTTGTCCTCACTGTTTGCATTACACTATGTAGGCCAACAACATCCCTCTTTTGGATGTCTTTCTATCCTCTCTCTACCGCGTACTTTCCAGAAATTCGTTCTCTCGGATTGTCACTGCCCCTCTGCTAGAAGATCTCCAAAATAAATTTCCCTCCTGAGAACTTCTCACCTCAAAAAATCGATTTCCTTGATCTCTCTGTGTGTCTCTAAATGAACCCCAAGCCTCCTTCTTATCCTTTTCTCGATGAGACTTCAACGACTGAGATTAAGTCTCTAATTAATGGTTAAGATTAAAACATGACTAAATCCGCCTTCTAGATCATTCTCACCCATATTTTGATTAATACCCATTAATATTTTAATTTTCCTAAGTTTATACTTAGGAACCCCATTAAAAATATTAATTATTTTAATAAAATACAATCTGTCTAGAATTTCACCAAACGGTTTTTGGGTTCTTTAAAAATCATGTCCCTTACCCTCCCCACCAATTTTCATGTCTAGAACACATCTGATGCTACCAATAACTAATATCCAAGTCCCCCCACCCTAGCAAAAGAATCACACTTGGGGATTTTGGGCCTAAGGTTATATTGTGGATTCAAAGTAGGGAGAGAGACAAGCTTAGGAAAGGAAGGATGAGGGGGATATATAAGGGAGGAGGTCGTAATGGTCTTGTCAAGAATTCTAAGATGCATTCCCAATGCAAATGAAATACAAGAGGAAAAAACAAGCCTGGAGGGACCAGGATTTGATATATGCAACCTCCGAATGAGATATAAAATAGGGAAAGGGAGAAACACAAGTACCCACGAAAGGAGAAGATTGAGCTTCATTGATGCTTACCTATTGCACCTCTAGTTTCTCCTCCCACTGATCATTCGCTCTCGAACCTGAGCCTGCCTCATTATCCACAAAAATTTCCAGTTCAGCCAAGTCCTGTTCCACTTCCTTCTGCCTAGAATTGGAGCTTGAACCAACCACAAGCCAGGATAATTACTTCGACAATTTTCATTGGAGATACATCCCACATCTTCTTGATCCATGCATATATTCCATCTACTCTAAATGAGTGCCCTTTCACTCGGTGTACCAAAATGTGCTCTGATACTTCCATAGATGAGTCGAATTGAATGCCCTCACCAAGTGTTAGGTTCATATCATCTGCCTTTGGAAAAATACACTTCCTTTTGTTTTTTTTTATTCCCACCTTATGAAGCTCACCATTATTATTCTTTGTGGGCCTATCGACCAATTGTTGATTTGATCCATATTTTGGCTGCTCAAATTCTAGCGATTCAAAACCCCTAGTATCGCCTTTTGGGTGGGTGACTAAAACTTCATGAATGGTGGGAGTTCCACCCAGATTAACTACTCCAAAATCCTGAGGTTGAACCCCTACAGTGGCACCACCTGAATCCACTCATTTTTGCACACCCCCACCTAAGAATTCCAACAACAACAAGCTCAGGAGGAAGCCCTGACACATGGCCATGGGATATCCCTTCCTTCCATCCTTCCCGAAACACCTCAATTTGATCAGAGATAAGGGAGGCCTATGGCCTTGAATAATCAGCTCAAATATCTGCAAAGACCCCACCATCAAAGACTTCTGCTGGAAAAATTAGCTTAGGCCCCTGAGAATGTGACCGGGCCAAATCATATTTTAAGAAAATCCCATTCAAGGACAAATCCTCACTACATTTTGGCAAAGAAGATTCAGTCGTCAAAACCCAAGGAGATAGAAGAGGATTAATGCCATTGAAACTTACCACCCAACTGCTTCAAACAATATCATTGGGCCCTTCGAATAGCTGAAGTCGAGGTACATCTGACATAAGGGTCGAATAGCTGAAGTTGAGGTACATCTGACATAAGGGTTTATGAGATCTTTGGGAGAGCTTGTTCCAGATTACCCAAAAGTGGTACTCCATTATGCACTAGTGCTGGAAACTAGCTAGGCTTTCTCTTTTCTTGAGTCATTGCCACACCCCAGACATTCAACTAGTTAGAATCTGCTTGTCGCTTATCTAAGGAACCAAAAACCCCATCTAGGGACAACAACGCTAATGTGTCATCCTGATTTGTATGCAATATGCTAGAACGATAATGCACTTTCGCCAAATTCTTCTAAGTGGGTTCAAGACTCTAAATAGTCAGAATATCCTTTGGATTAGGGTCTAAATTGATGCAACCATCTTTTTTTACTACAGTGAAACCCCCTCAAATTACCTCCTAATATGCTCAAATCTTCTCCTAATATGCTCAAACCCTCGAAAAAACCATCCAATGTTACCTAGAACCGACTCCACACAATGTAAAATGAAAAATCCAAACGGGAAAATGAAAGTGAAATCTTTGATTCCCTGAGGGTAGAAAGTTGCATGCTCACACGTGCCTGTGACATCTTGATGAGATTTAGAACTAAATAATCTTAGCTCCATCTATGAACCATAAAGATATTCATCTTATTTTTATGTTTATATAACATAACAAGATCTATTTTCTTCAAAATATTCTTTTTAATTTAATGTAAAATTTAAATAAAAATAAAATATTATGTAAAAATTTAAATAGAAACTAAAATAAAATAAAATTTAAAATACTACACACTTAATTTCAATAAATTTTCAACAGCAATATGAATAACTATAGAGGCCTCAAATTATTTATAAAATATTGTATTTATTAAATACATTTAAAAATCTATAATTTACTATTTTTGAATATATAAATATAATAATAATTTATTATTTTTAAATAATGAACCATTAGGAGACGACATGCACCCCATACAAATAGAAGATATCCCCATAGTGACCTACAAAGACGCGAGACTCTGATCAAACGAAGCACGTCCAACAATTATTACAAGAAAGAAAAGTTTTGGATATCAGAAACAAACGAGTTATTTCATGAATGACAACCATTAAATTGTTCTAGAAAGGGGCTCTATCATGGAAAAGTCCATAAATATTTACAACAATTAAACCCATGCTTAATTCTGCTAGGTAAATGTTTTCTCTAAGGACCATATCAGAGCCCCATATGTTGGAGACCTTAATAAACGTCAAATTGAGACCCATGGCCAAACCCCCCGATCAAACCCTTTCATCCAAGGAGAAAAAAAATACCAGGGAGGGAACATTTTATTCAATGCTTCAGCAATCATATCTACTAGACCCATTGTTTCCTAAAGAAAAATAATTCCAAGACTAAAGGAAAGGGTCAATCTTTAAAGGGTTGGTTTTTCTTTTTTGGGGGAATAGCTAACCCGCTGCAATTGAAGGTAATAACAATCATGTAATAACCTTCATAGGGGTGTGTGCTGCTTTAAGCACCCCATCAAGAGATTGTTGCTTGGCTTCTGCTATATCTAAAAGGGCCTTCAATTATGTTGTTGAAATTTGAGATTTTCTACCTCTAGATTTACTAGGGCCAAGACTAGGTACGGGATTGCCAAGTCCCCACACCCCAGCAAAAGAATCACGCTTGGGGAGTTTGGGCCTAAGGTTATAATGGGGATCCACAGTATGGAGAGAGACAAGCTCATACGAGGAAGGATGAGGGGAATACATAGGGGAGGAGGTCATAATGGTACCATCAAGAGTCCTAGATGCATTCCCAATGCAGATGAAATACAAAAGGAAAAAACAAGCTTGGAGGGACTAGGCTTTGATATCATAGCAGATGCAACCTCAGAATGAGATATAGAATAGGGAAAGGGAGAAACACAAGTACCTGCGAGAGGAGAAGATTGAGCTTCCTTGATGCTTGCCTCTTGCACCTCCAATTTCTCCTCCTGCTGATCTTTCGCCCCTAAACCTGAACCCACCTCATTATCCACAAGAATTTCTAGTTGAGCCAAGTCTTGTTCCACTGCCTTCTAACTAAAATTGGAGCATAAACCAACCAAGAGCCAAGATAATTACTTGGACCATTTTCGCCGAAGATGCGTCCCATGTCTTCTTGATCCATGCATATATTTCGCTCGCTCTAAAAGAGTTCCCTTTCGCTCGGTGCACCAGAATGTGCTATGATACTTCCATAGTTGAGTCGAATTGAATGTCCTCACTAAGTGGTAGGTTCCTATCATCTGCCTTTGGACGAATACACTTTTGTTTCTTCTGTTTTATTCCCACCTTATGAACCTCACCATTATTATTCTTTATGGCCCTATCGACCAATTGTTGATTCGAGACATATTCTGGCTACTCAGATTCTAGGGATTCAGAACCCCTAGTATCACATTCTCGGTGCGTGGCCAAACCCTCATCAACTGTGGGAGTTCCACCTGTATTAGCTACTCCAAACTCTTGAGGTTGAACCTCGAAAAAGGCATCATCTGAATCCACTCATTTTTGCACACTCCCACCTAGGAATTCCAACACAACAAACTCAGGAGGAAGCCCCAACACACTGTCATGGGATATCCTTTCCTTCCATCCTTCTTGAAACACCTCAATTTAATCAGAGATAAGGGGGCCCTATGCCGTGAAATAATCAGCTCGAATATTGTCGATACCACACCATCAATGATTCCCGCTAAAAAAATTAGCTCAGGCCCTTGAGAATGTGACAGGGCCAAATCATCTTGTAAGAAAATCTCATTCAAGGACAAATGCTCACTAGATTTTGGTACTCCATTATGCACTAGTGCTGGAAACTAGCTAGGTTTTCTCACTTCTTGAGCCGTCGCCACGCCCCAAACATTCAACTGGTTAGAATCTGCTTGTCACCTATCCAAGGAACCAAAAATCCCATCCAAGGACAACGACGCTAATGTGTCATCCTGGTTTGTATGCAATATGCTAGAACGATAATGCACTTTCGCCAAATTTTTCTAAGTGGGTTCAAGATGCCAAATAGCCAGAATATCCTTTGGATTAGGGTCTAAATTAACGCAACCATCATTTTTTACTGTAGTAAAACCCCCTCAAATTGTCTCCTAATATGCTCAAACCCTCGAAAAAACAATCCATTATTACCTAGAACTGCCTCCACACAGTGTAAACTGAAAAATCCAAACGGGAAAATGAAAGTGAAATCTTGGATTCCCTGAGGGTAGAAAGTTGCATGCTCACAAGTGCCTGTGACATCTTGACGAGATTTAGAAACAAAGAATATTAGCTCCATCAATGAACCATAAAGATATTCATCTTATTTTTATGTTTATATAACATAACAAGATCTATTTTGCTCAAAATATTATTTTTAATTTAATGGAAAATTTAAATAAAAAAATAAAATATTATGTAAAAATTTAAATAGAAAATAAAACAAAATAAAATTTAAAACACTACACACTTAATTTCACTAAATCTTCAACAACAATATGAATAACTATAGAGGCCTCAAATTATTTATAAAATCTTTTATTTATTAAATACATTTAA
>APFE030228494.1:14760-53429 GCA_000404065.3 Pinus taeda
CAGAGCGAGTCGAATGGTGAGGGATTGAAGTATGAATGTGTAGTTTAATATTAGTTTTATTTTCTGCAAATTAGATATAAGATTTCTCAAGTGGTTTATGATTACCTTCGAAAGCCAGAGCGAGTTGAATGGTGAGGGGTCAGAATATGAGTTGATGTAATGTGATTTTAATTTACTTTCCTTGCAATTTTTGATTTGTTTGAGTGCAATAGCTTAACTTTTATTTTCAAACAAGCAGCAGAGACAGTGGTTTCATGATCAATATTTCATCTTTTGTTTGATTGAAGTAGCTAGATATTTACACTTTTGTTTAAGTACTAATTCCATCAATAACATGTTTTGAGATCTTTTGAAGTGCTAATTTTTGGAAGTTACCATTAGGGACATAGACCTTGTCTTGAAATCTCTATCCATACTTGTCTTTTAAAAGTATTCTTAAGACCTTAGAATAGGATTTTCATTTGCGTTAGACACTTTAGGAAACCAACAAGAAAAAAACCCCAAAAACAACATAAACTATAAAACAAGGAAGTAAGAAAAATGTTAACTAAGCACATATGGTGCACCATACTTCATCAGTTTACGATACCCAGATTGATAATTTATGTAGAGAAATTTAAGACATTAAATTGACTAAACACTTTGGCAGTGTTGCCAGGGAAGTGTAATTAGGAGACCTTATTTCTTACGTCTGAATTTTGTTTCTTAATAATTCTTGAGTATGCTCTCCTCCTGCACTTCGTGTGATCTAGAGGATCAGAAAAAAGATTGTTAAGTAAAAAAAAAAATTATTAATTATTTTTTAGTATGATCTCCTCCTACACTTTGTGTGATCTGGAGAATCAAAAAAAGGATTGTTATGTAAAAAGGAAAAAAAAGAAATAAAAGGGAGACAAAATAAACTTCATCATTTCAATTGATTCAAAAAAAAAAAAAAAAAACTAATATTCTTTTGAAACACAACTGCTTTGATAGGTTCAAATTGTCCAAAATTGACTAGTTATGGTTTATAGTGGTCCTCAAAACACTCTATCCTGTTCAAATAAGGTTTTGCAACATAGCTGCAGAATGTAGCCTGATTTCATAGCTAGTTGAGAATTCCGCAGTTGATTTCAAGGTTTAGCAAGTTACAATCGTCCAATGAAAAAACCAACCACATGGGCATCTCCAAAATTGTCCTGACATGGATCCTATCCTAGTCACCTAGCTCAGATTGATGAAAAATCAGCGTAAGACTTCATCCAATGTCTTGCTTTTAGCATATTTTCCTTGAATTTTTGCTGTCTGAAATTGAAAATCATTAATCCTTCTTATAAAAATTTACAATTTCGAAAAAAAAAAAAAAACCAACCTAACCTTGCATGGCTTTCAAAAGAGTGTATGTGGCATCCAATTTATGTGGAAATTTTTAAAAACCTCCCAATGTCAAAAAACTAAAAAATCTGCATACACATTGATTTGATGTTTTGGCCTCTTCATGAGTTTGTTTCAGTGCATCCTCAGCCCTTTGTAAGCAATCCATTTGCATTCATTTGAATTGTGCATATTATTCATATAGGAAGCTTTTGGTTTTGGAACGTTTTTGGAAAGCCCACATAGGAAATTTCTCAATCATAACAAAATCTGAAACCTATGGAAGCCTACATAAACTGTGCAAATAGATTGAAAGTAGAAGCTTAAGGCATGCTGCAGTCACCAATACTCAGAGAAAATGCTGAGCTCATGATTTTCATTGTAAGCCTCACAAACTTCTTTGAATTCTTGGTTATTGGCAATTCACTCATTCCCCATATTTGTTGTTGACTGTACCTGAAAACAATCTTTCTTTTAAATCGATTTTACAGAGCATTCCACTTCACGAATTTCATTTGAATACCTGAGGCTAAAACCAAATTATGTGTTTCAACATTGTGCATACTACTGCTGGCAAATCATCCTACCTCTGATTCAAAAATTTTTACAGCCGAATGCAACAAATTCATAAAGTGCAGAACAGTAAAAAAAAAAAAAATTAACTCAGAAAAAAACGTAAACAGAGAAAAACGTCAAACTTCACACACACGATTTGGCCAAACAAAGACGAATTTAAAAAAAATAAAACATCGGTTTTTTCGCCAGTAGGGTCCATTAGATAACCCATAAACCGTTTTGGAGATATTCATGGTGGTTTTGGGAGAAATCCTCAGTTCTTTGGAGGCTTTTTGCGTGCACGTGAAAAAAAAGGGAATTTTCAATTAAATGAACACGGTGTAATATAACTCGGCGTCCTGAGGAAAAGAATTCTAAATTAGGAATCAAATTATGTGTTGGCATTTATCCTTACTCCACCTCGCCTCATGACTTAATGATTTTCGTTTTTAGCTCATACTTCATTATTCCACTCCACCACATCTCTTGCCATGTCTCACACTTCACTGTTACATTGTTTAACGGCTGATTATGTGACTTATCCTAATTGAACACGGCTCTTCACAACCAAATTGATATAGGTGGCGAAGATGACGAGATTGAGTGTGGTGCTGAGGCAGTAGGAGAACACGATGCTAATCTTTCATTTTTCAACCAAATTTCTCCAACACTCCGTTAACTCTCACTCTGTTTTTTACATATTTTACGCATATAGCCACTCTGTTTTTTGTATACCCTCCATGTTTCATTGCCATATCCATCATCTTCTTTCCACAATACTCTGATATTCCATTTTCATCTCTGTAATTGTTTTGCTTCATATATACCACTGCCATTTGCATGGTTTTCTCCACACAGACACTGCAGAGAATTAAAAGAAAAAAAAACGAGCAGCAAAAGAGTAGGTACTCTGGTATTCCATTTCCATCACTAAAACTGTTTTGCTCCATATGCCACTACCATTCACAGAGTTCCTACATGCAGACAATGATTTTCTTTTTCAAAACTGATGGTTGACTATTTAAGCACTTTCCGCTGTTGATTCAACTTTCCGCAGCTGGTTCAACTTTCCGCAGCTGTTTTTGTTAAAATCTAGGTTGCAGGTGTCATCAAGCAAAACAAGCCACATGGGAAGCTAGGGGAATGTTAGTACATGGATGGTGTCCCGTTCATTTTGTCCAATTCGATGAAAAAACCCCGGTTAAAGGGAAGTCAAATTGTGTGTTATCACTAAGTCCCACATGTCAAGAAAAAAAATAATAATTTTGAATCAATGAAATGAATAAGATATTTGCTCACTTTTCTGAAGGTATTTATTAATTTTGGACTGATCATGAAAGATGAATGGTTAACTTTGTACTCAATATTTCTAGCTACAAAAATCGTCGACATTCTGCAACTAAAGTTCAATTCCAAAGCAGGTATAAATTCTTTTGATTTTTCCTTTGAGAACTTGTTTCATTAATACAAATTCTTAGTTTTGTGTATAAATATCATAACTAGAGAGATTGATCACCTCTCCTTTGATAATCTTACATTCCATTGTAGAAGAAGTATTAGTTTTTTTTTTTTGCAGGTTCCAGGAGGAAGGATAAATGACTACAAGAGAATGGTGTCTCTCTAAGAGACCAATTTATTTCATAAGAGGATGATTAGCAACAAAGAGGAAATATGCTGATGCAAAATTAGATCCAAACACTTGAAAAGAACTTTCAGATACTATTGTATCCATCACATCCATACTTCATAATAAACCATTCACCTCATTTCACTCCATATTTTCCATTTACATTCACATACACTTTTCATCTCTTTTTTTCCATTCATAACCCACAAATAAAAGAAAGAGACTCATTCACATGCTTATTGCCCATTTCCATTTCTACTCTCCATTGCCATTTTCCATTTTCATCTTCCATTCCATGTCATTTTCATTCCCCAAATAAGCCCTGCTTCAACGCAAATTATTGAGTCCATAGTCCTTTGAGTCTAAGTTCTTTGTAAAAACACCTTGAGGCTTGCATGCCTTAATGGCAAGTACTCATGCTGATAAACAATGGGAATACATTAATTTCCTTTGTTCGTTAGATCTTCTAGGTGACTCGACATCGACAAATTCATTCGTACCTAGCAAGATTTGTTTGGGAATCTTGACTATCATTGTCATCAATGGTGAGAGTTCTCGTGTTGACTAGTGGCATCCATTAATGGCCACTAAGCCAACAATTTCCTACTATGTTCGACATTAGAACATCTTTTTACATAGTAGGAATTGTGCCAACGAGTTTTGAAGACATGAAGACTATTATTTTCAGTATTTTGGAGCAGATTCAACAAGTTTTAGTAGAAACAATAAAAAGTCATCTTATCTTTTTATCCATGACTCCTCTTGTTCAGCCACTTGAAGAAGAATATGATCAGAATTTTTCAGCCACCACACATACAACTCATCCATTCCAAAGGGTAAGTGAAGGTACGTCATTTTCTAACTTTTGACCATAGAATTCCATAAAAACTATGAATGATAATTGTTGAAAAACATTTCTCTTCCTCATTCATAAATTGCCATTACCATCAGTTGGGGGGGGGGGGGGGGGGAATACATTCATCTTCATTTTTGCATGTCCATATCATATTCAGGAGCCCACATACTTCCAACATATATTAACTATTACATTGTTATTATGAGCATACAATGGCTTTTAAAAAAAAGTGCTTAAAGGATAAATTGGATACAAACAAAATCATGGTTGTCACACAAGAACCAACCATGTTGCAATTCAAGTAAAACACTTTGAAAAAATATGAAGTTATCAAATGATATAATGCAAAGTTAAGCCAAAGCTCAAGGACCAAAAGAATTAATGTAATATATATATTGCGTGAGGACATGCAATAGCTTCAGTTGGGGGGTATGTTGAGTCTTGAAAATGTCATTCATTTCCATTACACTTTCACTATTATGTCCATCATATCACCTCCATTTCACTACTATGTCACTACATTCATCCCACTTTCATTATCATTGGGCCACATTTATGTTTTTCCAAAATTTATTAATTCTAAGCCTTTTAAGTAAATTTGTGGTTAAAAATTAGAAAATAATGTGTATATGCTTATACCTAACAAATGGGTTGAGATTATTGACATGTGTAGGTTGAAATGAGGCTTCCAGAAGACCCTTATGTGGCACTCTAAGGCCAAATTCGAATTTGAGTGGAAAGAATCATGGGACCATGCGGATATGTGGCACGTCTCCTAATTATATTTTAACTCTAAGAAGACATGTGTCTTATCAGTTCCTATTTTGATTAGGACTCTAGAGGTAAAGGGAGAAATTCATGGACTCTCATTAATGAGATGGCTTCTCATCTTTTTGTATAAATAGGAGATCTCTCTCCTTCATTTGTTAGTCTTTTAGCTTGTGAGTTCTTTAGCTTGGAGTTTGTAGTTCTTCCTTGATGGCTTTTGAAAGCTTTGGAGAGCTTTGTTGTACTTTGAAATTTTGAAGAATTTGAATAAAGCTTTGATGCTCTCAACATGGAAGGAGATGTGAAGTAGATTTCATGGAGCATATTATAATGTAAGGCAGAGTAGATTTCATTTTGTAATTTTGGTTTGATTTCATTATGTCATTTGTTTGCTTTCAAGTTTGATATTTTATATTTTCCATTCATGCAATTTTAATTCATGTAAGGGTGTTCAACCGGTTCATCGTAGATTAGTTTTCTTCTTTACATGTTTTTGCATCAAATAGTAACATGAGATTTGCCTCTCTACTGACTTTGTTTTTTTTTTCTTTTCAATTTCAGTTATGCTTTGATTTCAGTTTTATTTACTTTCTTCGTTAGTTAGTTTAGATATCAGATTGCTCGTGTCATTTTTAGTTACCTCCTATAGCTAGAGAGAGTCGAATGGTGAGGGATTGAAGTATGAATGCGTAGTTTGATATTAGTTTATTTTTCTGCAATTTAGGTATCAAATTGCTCATGTCATTTTCATTTACCTCCTATAGCCAAAGCAAGTCGAATGGTGAGGGATTGAAGTATGAATGCGTAGTTTGATATTAGTTTATTTTTCTGCAAGTTAGTTATTGAATTGCTCATGTCATTTTTAGTTACCTCCTATAGCCAGAGTGAGTCAAATGGTGAGGGATTGAAGTATGAATGCGTAGTTTGATATTAGTTTATTTTTCTGCAAGATAGTTATTGAATTTCTCATGTCATTTTCAGTTACCTCCTATAGCCAAAGCGAGTCGAATGGTGAGCGATTGAAGTATGAATGTGTAGTTTAATATTAGTTTTATTTTCTGCAAATTAGATATCATATTGCTCAAGTTGTTTATAATTACCTCCGAAAGCCAGAGCGAGTCGAATGGTGAGGGGTCAGAATATGAGTTGATGCAACGTGATTTTAATTTACTTTCCTTGCAATTTTTTATTTGTTTGAGTGCAATAGCTTAACTTTTATTTTCAGACAAGCAGCGGAGACAATGATTTCATGATCAATACTTCATCTTTTGTTTGATTGAAGTAGCTGCATATTTACACTTTTGTTTAAGTATTAATTCCATCATAACATGTTTTGAGATCTTTTGAAGTGCTAAGTTTTGGAAGTTAGTATTAGGGACATAGACCTTGTCTTGAAATCTCTATCCATACTTGTCCTTTAAAAGTATTCTTAAGACCTTAGAATAGGATTTCCATTTGCGTTAGACACTTTAGGAAACCAACAAGAACAAAACCCCAAAAACAACATAAACTATAAAACAAGGAAGTAAGAAAAATGTTAACTGAGTACATATGGTGCACCACACTTCATCAGTTTACGATACCCGGATTGATAATTTATGTAGAGAAATTTAAGACGTTAAATTGACTAAACAACTGTATTTACAGAAAAGCCTACTTATGGTAGGATTATAGCTTGCAGAATCGCACTTGACAAGTTAGAGGAAGCACCAAAATAAAATGTACCATTATGGAGAAAGTACAAGGAATGGATGATAGAGCACACCAAATATGCATTGGTAGGACCACTTACTCAAGCCATAGATTCAAACAACGAACAAAAATCAGCAATCATACTCTAATTTCTGTTACTTCTTGTTATATTATTTTCTTGAGAAGAATGAGGTGTCTTTTACCCTCTAATGTAATATTCTATAATGAATTTTAGTTCAGATAGTTAGAAGGTAGTTAAGTAGTTTGACAGTTTTCATAGTCACCAACTATCCCATGATGTATAAGAAGAGGCAAAACTATAGCAAAAAGGTCTAAATTTTGAAAAACCTGGAGACTATGTTGTTGTATTCTTGATAAATTGATGATTGATGAAGGAATCGTGAGTTTTCCACACATTGTTGGGTATGATTTTGTAATTTTTCTATTATATGTCATCATATTTCTTCCTTTCTTTAAATATGGTAATGAAGTTTCAGGTCTTTGTTTACTTATGTGAATGAAGTTAAAATTCCTTAAAAATGTGTTCTCATATTTAGAGTTCCTACCTCTATATTTCTTCTAAGTTACAGATAATAGTTCCTTTCAAACACAACATATTATCTTTAACTTCCCAAGGCATTCTTCACACAACATTCGTATTCAGCATCACATGGCATTTTGAGATTTTCATATCAGCTAAATATTAAGTGTTAAAAGTCAAGTCCTTCAGGCCCTTCACATGAGGATAGATTATACCAATAAGCGGAATGCATAATAAAAATAAATGTCTTAAGCACAATTTCTACATAGCCAGGAAATTGGTTTCTTAAGGGACAACATTAGTTGGCGCCATTGCCGGGGATGAAATCAAGAACATTTTTCCCTACGTTTTTAATATTGTCCTCTAGTTGTTTAGTGAGGAAGAAATATTTGGTTGTATTAAACAGAAAACAATAACTCTGGCTTCAAAAAGGCCTCAGATACCTCATAGCAGAGAGCTCAGTCCCTTTCAGACCCTGAGAGATTAGTTTCCAAGAGGGTTGGAAAGCCAAAATCTCCATTTACACCAAGTCCTACAATGTCTACACCTGGCAACAGTTCGACACATCTTTCATCCAAACATTCACCTTTTATTGACCAAAAGCTACATTTTACATCCACTTCATTTCAAGAAACCAACTGTCAAGAAGAGTCTTTAGAGTTTGTCTCTCTCTCAGTATTCAAAAATATATTTTCTATAGTTGTTCAACTTGAACCCATAACTACATTGCCACCTTTTCATACTCCATTTACTCCTCACACAGGTTCTACATCTACTAGTACTGAACGTTCAGTAAGTTTAGGTGCAAACATGGTAGCACCTGCATTCTTGTTAAATAGGTATGCACCTATTTAGTGTCCACAACAGTTAAATCCAATGGCTCAAGAATACATAAAAATCCTTCCTTGTTTCTTAAGGGAGGATGAACAAACGGCAAAGAGAATCATATAGCAGTGTTTTGTAATTTTGCAGAAAATCTCAAGGTTGAACACCTGGATGTTGTTTTAATACTTTTTGTGCAATCCTTGGATGGTGAAGCAAGAAAGTGGTTTAAAGGGCTTCTTAATAACTCTATTGCTACATGGGAAGAGATGGAGCACCAGTTCACCCAAAGATGGGGAGAGAAACGAGATCATGGGTATTCACTTAAAGAGTTTAATGTTATATAAAAGAAATCTGATGAAAGTGTTGTTGAGTTCATCAGAAGGTTCAATAAACTTTACAACAGCCTTCCAGTGGAGATCAATCCCCCTCCTACTGGTGCAAAAATAACTTTTGCAGGGGAATTTGAATTAGCTTTTGGGTTCACATTAAGGGAGAGAAGATCCACAACCCTTGATCATATCCAAACTAATTCTTTAGAGATAGAAGAAAATTTGGTGGCTATAGGTAAAGCACCAGAGGAACAACCTACCCAAGATAAGGGAAAGGCCAAAGTGGAATCCTCTCAAAGTCAAACATTAGAGGATATGAATAATGTGATTAAAAATTTGTCTAGTAAATTGATTAAACTAGAGTTGGAGAGTAATAATTCTTAGAGGAAAGTACAACAAAATAGAAACTTTAATCCTCAACATAGAAGACAACCTCTGCAAATTTTGCAAAAAGATAGAAAATATCAAGATTAGGTTCAAGCACCATGATACTTATAGGCAGATCTTGATGAAGTACCACAACATTCCAAGGATCATGATGATCATATTTCCACATTGTATGCAGGAGATGAAGATAAACTAGGTGTTGAGGGAGAAGAATATGAAGTAGATGCCATTTATGATGAGAATGAAATTGATGAATATTGGAAGCAATTTACTAATTTTATGTAGGCAAAATTACATAAGAAATATGACTTGAGATCAAGGAAAAGATCTAGAATTCAAGAAAATGAAGGCGAACAGCAAGCTCCTTCTCCCCTACAGAAGGTGACTCCACAAGAACCACAACTTGCAAAACAATTAAATAAAGGAAAACAACAACAGAATAAAAATATGAAAACTCATATACTTCAAGGTGAGTCTTCTCAAGATAAAATTGATAAAATTCCTTTAGAAAAAATTATTTACATACCAAAAGAGATTTTAGTGATGAAGAAAAGTGAAGATGAAATTGAAAAGAATACCAAATAGGTCCATGTATTTAGTCTCACTAAAGAGTTAGAAAAAATCATAATTCAGGTGCCCCTCGCAGAGTTGGTCAAAACACTAGTTTATCAAAGAGAGATTGTTGAGTTTATCATCCAATCTCCAAATGTGAATATAAATGACACTATGAATCTACAAGAAGATAAACTAGTAGTGTTTTTTAGTCCACATGTGGAGGAGGTAGATACTTCAACACCTCCTTTCTACATTTCTTTATTGATTCATGATTTCCTCTTGCATAATTGTATGTTTGATTCAGGAGCTTCACACGACCTTATGCCACTATGAGTAATGAAACAATTAAACATACAAGTTACTAAACCTTACAAAGACTTGTATTTGTTTGATTCAAATAAAGTCAAATTTCTCGGTGTCATTCAAGATATGGTGATGTCATTAGCCCAGATCCTAGATAGAAGCTTAGCAATGGATGTAGTGGTATCAAATATCCATGATAGGTTTGGAAAGTTTCTATCTAGGTCACGGGGGGCTAAATTGGGAGGAGTTCTGAAATTGGATTTTACTTATGTTGTCATACTAATTTTTGGTGGAGAAGGGAGAAGGTTATACAGAGAAACAAGATTTGTTAAAACAATCACAAAGAATAAAGCAAGTAATTCACCTGTGTACAACCAAGAAAAAGATGATTTTTCTTGTTTCATGTTGCATGACAATGCAGAGTTAGCTGAATATAATCAGAGGCAGCTTACTTCATCCTGTGTAAATACAAAGGTGCAAATAGAAGGGGTATGGAAGTGCTTCTTTGATGGAGCCTATTCTAAAGAAGGAACATGTGCTCATTTCCTTTTAATTACACCTGGAGATAATATGACCCTGTTTTATTTTAAATTGGATTTTGAAGCAACTGATAATGTGGCAGGAAATGAATCCTTGATTATTTCTCTTCAAAGAAAAAAACAAATGGGAGTCCACTCTATTTCTGTTTTTAGATATTTAGAGTTGATTATAAAGAAAATAAAAAATCATTATCAAACCAAACACCCTAGGCTTAGGGCATATAGGAATGAAGTGTGGGATTTAGTTGAGAATTTCTTTGATGCTTTCAACATACAATTCATTCCAAGAGATGGGAACAGGTTAGCAGACCCATTGGCTATGGCTACCAGTACCTTTAGGCCTCCTATAAATCCAAGGCTGAGATATGAGGTTGAAATGAGGTGCAGGGCTTCATTTCAAGATAACATAAAAAAATAGTTTTTTGAGGATGATCAGCAGATTAAAGAATTCTTGACTATGATTGAAGATTTTCAAGGCACTAAAATTGATCAAGATGGGGATGAAGCAACAGAAGGTGCAAAAATAAGTGATTTTAAAAATTCCATAGTTAATTAGAAAATTAAAATATAATATTCTGCCAAGGGGACTTGTCCCTCTTGAAATACTTTCTAACTCTAATGATGTAGCTATTAGTTCAGAGAAAGTTTCACAGGATGAGCAGGTTCAAGATCATAATATTGGAACCCAAAAGGAGCCCAAGTTAGTCAAATTGTTTAAAGGAGTTCCATTAAATTATAAAGAGAGATATATTGAGCTTTTCAAGAAGTACAGTGATGTTTTTGCTTGGTCTTATGAGGATCTGAAGACATATGATGTAAGCATTATTCAGCATAAGATTCCCTTGAAAGAAGGGATAAAACCATTTAAGTAGGAGCTCAAGCATATTAATTATTTTCTTTTACCATTGATTGAGAAAGAAGTTAAGAAACTTCTTGATGCCAAGATAATAGTTCCACTCTGATACTCTGATTGGGTGACTAATTTAGTACCTGTAAGGAAGAAAAATGGAGAAATAAGGGTATGTGTGGATTTTATAAATCTGAATAGGGCTTCCTTGAAAGATAATTATCCATTACCTAAAATGGATCATGTGCTGCAGAAGGTAACTGGATCATTCAGAATATCAATGTTGGATGGTTTTTCTAGGTATAACCAGGTGGATTTTGATAAAGAAGATCAGAAAAACACTACATTCACAACTCCTTGGGGAATGTTCATATATGCTTGAATGCCCTTTGGGTTGATGAATGCAAGTGCAACATTTTAGTGGGCTATGGACATTGCATTTGTAGGTGATAAGTTTGTAGTGATATACTTGGATGATATCTCTATTTCCTCTAAGTCGGATGAGAAGCATCTGGACCATCTTAAAAAGACTTTTGAGAAATGTAGAAAATTTGGGCTTTCTTTGAATCCTAAGAAGTCTATGTTTGCTTTAGAAGAAGGAAAACTATTGGAACACATTTTTTCTAGAGATGGAGTAAAGATAGATTCACCAAAGGTGCAAGCTGTGAAAAAAATACCCCTGCCTAGGAGTAAGAAAGACATCCAAAAATTTCTAGGAAAAATAATTTTGAGGTTTGTGTCCAATTATGCTGAAATTGTAAAATAGATTACCAATATGTTGAAGAAAGAAAATGAAATTCATTGGACCAAGGAAGCCAAAGAGTCATTTTCTAGGATCAAAGAAGCATTGTAAGAAGCTCCTGTTTTGATTAGCCCTGATTATCAAAAGCCCTTTCAAATATTTTCATTTGCATCACTTTATTCAATAGTTGTTGTTTTATTATAGAAAAATGATGAAGGAAAAGAGTAGCCAGTTGCTTTCTTTAGAAATATCCTCAGAGATGTTGAACTCAAATAAAATATTCTTGAAAAATAGGTATATTCCTTGGTAAAAGCCCTAAAAGCCTTCAAAACTTATGTGTTGCAGTCACAGATCATTACCTGTGTGCCAAATGCTGCAGTAAAGGATGTCTTAGTCTAGAGTGATGTGGAAGATAAAAGAGGGAAATGGATAGTTGAGATCGAATAGTATGACCTAGACATAAAACACACAAAGCTGGTGAAAGGGCAGAGATTGGCAAAGATGTTGATAGAGTCAAATTTTTAGGCATTAGGAATCAACTTGCTAACACCTATAAATGAGGAAATAATTGAAGAGGGTGAAGAAAAATCCAATAGAGGTATGAAGATATGATATAATTTTTTATGTTCAGAATGGTACAAACACATAGTTCATTATTTATGTTTTCTCTCTTGTCCCCAGTCAATGGATAGAACAAGATATAGAGCATTAAAAATCAAGGCACAACCATATGTGATTGTGTAGGGAAGATTGTATTGGAAGGATCCTGTGAGAATTTTATTATTATGTTTCACAAAAGATCAATCTATAGAGACAATTAACGATTATCATGAGAATTTATGTGGTGGACATTATAATTGGAAGGTACTGCACACAAAATCCTCTAGGTAGGCTTTTATTGGCCCATATTATTTGGTGATATATATAAGTTTGTAAGAAGTTGTCAAAAGTGTCAGCCTTTTGCTGAGAAAAGGAGGTTAGCTCCCTTGCCATTGATCTGAGTCTTCATAGAAGAAGCATTCAGACAATGGGCGCTAGACTTGTTGGAGAAATTAACCCACCTTCAATTAGACAACACAAGTGGATTCTTATAGCTATTGATTATTTCACCAAGTGGGTAGAATATATACCTACTAAAAAGGAAACTCACCAGGTGGTAATGAAGTTTTTAGAAGAAAAGATTTTCAATAGATTTGGGTGCTTTGTCGAAATCATAATTGACAATTCTTAGGCATTCAACAAATTATCATCTTTAGGGAAATGGATTGGCTGAATCCACTAACAAAACATTAATGAAAATTCCTAAGAAAACTATTACAAAGAATTAGAAAGACTCGGATTCAAAAATAAATTTTTCTCTTTAGGCTTTCAGAGTGACTACAAAAAGGTATACAAGCAAATCACCTTTTGAGTTAGTGTATGGAACTCAAGCTATTTCTCCTAGATGGCTTGAGAAGCCTATGATTGCAATGATTCACGACGCAAAAGAAGAACCGAATGCTCTGATAAGAAGGATGCATAAGGTAGTGGAGTTGAGTGAGAGCAGAGATAAAGTAAGAGATAATTTGATTATGTATCAATAAAAAAAGAAGGAAATTTTTGACAGAAAAGCCAAAGAAATTGATTTTAAAGTTGGAGACTTGGTGTTAAGATGGGATACTAGAAGAGAATATGAGGGCAAACATGGGAAGTTTGATCCTCACTCATATGGCCCATTCAAGATTATAGAAGTAAGGGAAAAAAATACATTCTTCTTATAGAATCTTGATGGTGAGACTTTACAGTTGCCTATTAATGGGCAGTACCTCAAACATTATTTCCAATTCTGAAGCATAAGCATCCTATCATTGTAGATACCAGAGTGAATTCATTGTACAAATTCCATAGAATTAAATTTAGTAAAGCAATATATGACTCCATGCCCGAGGTGAAGGAACTAATTTGCGGTTCTTAATGCTTCTATGGAAAAAGCGCTATCCCCAGGTGGAGCCAGATGTTGTAGCATCCATCATCATTTAAATTCTATTTTTTATATTATAAAAAAAAATCAAAAGAGGATGTGAAAGTCTGAAAGCAGTTATTTATTTTATATTATTAATGGCATTCAAATCCATATAAGATGGGGCCCTGGCCCATATATTAAAGTTCGAGCGGTATCACAAGATATAAGAAAGCATGGGCTTGAGAAGTTGGTAAAGTGCTCTATAGGGGAACAATGAGCATAAGTTATAAATCAGGCTCAACCGCCGCAGTTGACCATGATGTCAAAGTGTTTGATTGAGATCTGCGACCTGAGATTTCTGTGAGGGTTCAAACTCGATGAACCTACCGTACACTCTCTACGCCAGCAACGGGCCACCCCCATCACTTCACTCCATCTCATCTCCTCCACATCATCCACCACCCTCATTCATTACCGTCCACCTCATTCATCATACCACATCACCTCATCTGCCACTCCATTAATTAGTTACATTAATTACTATTTTCTCCTCCGTTGGATTATCATATATATATATATATAATACAAACAAAACCCTATTGCATTAGTCTTTTATTTTAGTACTAAGCAACCTTGCATCCTGTTCAACTGTCTGAGTCAGCAACTGTCCCAACAACTACCATCAGCAACTGTCACCAGAAATTATCACCTACAGTCACCATGGCCAAACAAGTAAGTTCCTCATCAGTTCTCCATACCCCATTAACGGATTTCGAATGGGATATTCCTGCTACCCTCTGCACAACTAAACATCTTTCACTGTTAGGTCAGGTGTTTTAGCTTCTTTTTTACCCAAAAATCATCTATTCCCTGAATTTATTCAATGGCTAGCTTCAACAATGTACCCGAAGAATTTTTTTGTAATGAATCAGTTAGGGGTGAGTGTTTTTGAAATAACCTCACAATTAATACACAAAGCTTTGAATTACCCTGTCTCTGGAACTTATACCACCTTTACTGAAGAATCTCTGATTTCTTATTATGATCTGGTCAATTCTCCCTAGATGGGAATATCTTCTCTTTAGAAATATTTGCAATAGACATAAGACTTGTTTTGCAAGAAATTGCCAAGATTCTAGGAAAAGAAGACTCCAAGCAGGTGGATAAGGTTTTGCTAGGATTTTTCTCCTTAATGATGAAGCCATAGATAGTACTAGACATTCCAGAATTCTGAGTAGATAATATCAATACCCAATTTATGACTTTGCCTCTCACTTGGTCGTTTAAATTTCCTTCAGTAATTACTTATTTATTTTTGTACCAGAATGCTGAACATTTTTCTGATTTGGGGCTAATTGTTGTTGATATCAATAAAAGAAGCAGTTGGTGATATTTTGGACAAACCTAATGAGGGGTGAACTAGGAGATAGTGGTTTATTTGAGTTTACTTCTCTATTCCTTCTAGTGGCTTATAAAAATTTTAATGGAAGCCTATCCCCAACTTTTCTTGCTAAAGCTCAAGAATTTCTTCAATTGAGTAAGGATGTGAGATGTGGGGATTGGTTCATCTTTGAAGAGCATGCATAGAGTAGGCTTTATGGAGCCTCTATCAAGCGTTACAGGTTACCTAAATTTGTGCCAATGAGGCTTTTTTCCCTTGAATTTATCAGGCAGAGCATAAATGTATATCAAGTTCATTTTGTTCGTATGAAGAAAGGATTTTTCTTCAAATTGCCTAAAGCAGTGGGACCCTTCATTGTAAACACCAAAGAGGCTTCCCAAGAGTTTGAAATTTTCTTGAATGACATGTGCCTTTTATAGGTGGTTGAGTGGGCTTATGACCCTCATCAAATTATTTCAAAGAGAAGATTGGAAAATGGACATTAAGCCTTTAGACATGAAAGTAGACCTGAAACAGAGAAATTGGCAAATGGAGGTTTGAAAAACACTCCGGGGACAAAGATTGAAACCCCTAGCATTACAGAGAAAGGTGTTAAGAGGGTTAGGGAGGAAGTTATTCATCTGGATGAAGAAGAATCTGAAGCAACAAAAAGGACCAAGCTTCAAGATTCAATGTCTTTAGCATAACCTGGTTTGGTGATTGAGTTAGGAGAAACAAAAGGTGCCCCAGTTTCACAATCTTCCAGAGAACCTATCCATGATTAGTTTCCTTTAATTCAAAGTATGTTTGCTCAGATAGCTGAGAGAAATTAGAAGGTGAAGTTAAATATGGAGTCTCAAGCTGAGTCTCAGGTAACTCCTCAAAAAACTAGATTTCTATCTGCCATGGATTTGGAGAGGAGCCAACTTAAAAAAAAATGTCTCATCCTACTGAAATCAGTTGGGTCTACTATCAATTTCAAGACTGTGAATTTAATTATTGACACTCACAAGCTTCCAATTCTTGACAAGATCAATTTGCATATGCAAACTGAGCAATTGATCGTGAATGATCTACATAAGAAAAATGCAACAGTTGTCAAGGAAAAAAAATTCTAAATAAGGTAATTCAAGAGTTAAATTTGGAGAAAGCCAACTCCAGAGCTTTGAATGCTCAGGTAGATGAGCTAAAGAAAATTAGCATTAAAATAGGTGTCAATCCTGGTGTCCAACCCATTGTTTAGAAATTATTGCAATCTTCCAAGTCAAAGGTTGGGGTTTTGAAAAAGACGTTAAATCTACCAGCAGGTGAGCATCTCATAGCTGGAGGGATAGATAAAGTAGAAAATGAAAAGGAAAAGCTCCAATAGGATGTGTTGGAGAAGACTGAAAAAGTTTATTTACCTAAATAATCTTTGGATAAGCTACAATGACAAGTGGACACTCATGTTTGTAAAATAGTAATGCTAACCAACACAGGTGATCCAGTAACACATGTTTTACAGTTGGGAAGAGAGCCTAAAATGACTGAGTATGATGTAAAGAAAGCCCAAAGAGAATTGGAAACAACTTGCAAGCTATTGAATTTGAGTGAAGAAGAAACAACAAGGGAGAAAGATAATGCAAAGAAGTACAGGGAAGATCTCCTGATAGTTGAAGATTAAATCAAAAGGCTAAAGGAGAAAATGAAGGTCAATATGTCCTTAATTCAAGCTAGAGAAATCCTCTAGGATGAAGTCATTGAGGTTATCAAGGGAATTTGGGAATTTATTGTGATTATATCTAAAGAGAAAACACTAGTTCGATATATGGAAGAGGTGGTCATAAAAAATAAGCAAAAAGATTTAGATAGATCAAAGTTTGCAAAGAGGATGATAGATTTCATTAAATCTAAATCTACTATAGGATTAAAGGAACATGACATGCCTGATAGAACATCATGTGCAATAGATTTTAACAAAATGATTGTTAGAAATATCTATAGGAATACTGCTAAGAAGAAGATAAATGAGATGAAGGAAGCATTTTCAAAGTTTAAGATCCTGCTTGATAAAAGAGGTAGGGTTGGACTTCCTCCTTGCTGGGGTCTACAAGGCAACTTGCTAGCATGGAAAACATATGAGACTTTGCTGGTTGAGGTAAAAAGCAAAGTTGGTAACACTCATGAAAAGACAACAGTATTGAAAGGAGCCGGCATTGTGAACTACTTGGACACAGATTTTAAGCTTCTTCGGGTTGTGAAGGCACTGTTTACAGACAAGCCTACTTATGGTAGGATTACAACTTGTAGAATAGCACTTGACAAGTTAGAGGATGCACCAAAGTCAAATGTACCATTATGGAGAAAATGCAAGGAATGGATGATAGAGTAGACCAAATACACATCAACAGGATGACTTACTCAAGCCACAGATTCAAACAACGAGCAGCAATCACCAATCATACTCTAATTTCTGTTACTTCTTGTTATCTTATTTTCTTGAGAAGAATGAGGTGTCTTTTACCCTCTAATGTAATATTTTGTAATGACTTTTACTTTAGACTGTTAGAAGGTAGTTAAGTAGTTTGACAATTTTGGTAGTTACCAACTATCCCATCATGTATAAAAAGAGGAAAATTATAGAAAAAGGTCTAAATTTTGAAGAACCTAGAGACTATACTATTTTATTCTTGATAAATTGATGATTAGTGAAGGAATCAGAAGTTTTCAACACATCGTTGGTATGATTTTGTAGTTTCTCTATTATGTGTCATCATGTTTCTTCCTTTCTTTAAATATGGTAATGAAGTTGCAGGTCTTTTTTTTACTTATGTGAATGAAGTTAAAATTCCTTAAAAGAGTACTCCTATATTTAAAGTTCCTACCTTTATATTTCTTCTAAGTTATCGATAATAGTTCCTGGCAAACACACCATATTATCTTTAACTTCTCAAGGCATTCTTCACACAACATTCATATTCGCATTACATGGCATTCTGATATTTTCATATCAGCTAAATATTAAGGGTTAAAAGTCAGGTCCTTCAGGCCCTTCACATGAAGATACATTATACCAATATGTGACATGCATAATAAAAATTAATGTCTTAAGCAAAATTTCTACACAACTAGGAAATTGGTTTCTTAAGGGAGAATAGAACCCATCTCCATTTTAACCCTCATTATTTCCATTCTATCAGCCTCTTCTGTCAGATGAGCCTTGGCTTTTTCTCCTTCCATTGTCACTATCTACTTGGCTGATCATACGCTTTCACTTGGTTGTTTTACCCTTTTTCAGGAACAACTGGAATGATTGGTCTTATTAACCATCCTATTCATATAAATCAACATGTTTTGAGAAGTTCCATCATAATCGGAACCAATTGCTATCCTAGATACCACTTATTCCTCTAAGTGGAGTCCTCTCTAAGCTCTTTTTAGACTCTTGAAACATGAAAATATGACCGAGTATTTTCCTTTTTAACTCGTTAAAAGAAAATAAAAATAGGGGGTTTGATTTTGAGCTCTATTTTGACTCTTTAAACACAAAAATATTGCCAGGCACTTGCCCTTTTCATCTAGTAAACGGATTGGAAAGGACATCTACTCAGTATAAGTTTAACTATGTTCCAAACTAAGATAGATTACTTACAAAAAAGGAACATGTTGATCGAACATGGTCAATAGGTTCTCTCTAGTATTATTTTACGCTTTTTTGGACATGCGAGACAAATTTACGAAAAAAACTTGTGGAGTTTCCTTTTGTCCCTTTTCAAACTCTACAAATATGAAAAGGACCGAGTTCTCATTGTCGTTAAACTTGTTAAAACATCAAATAGTGATAAACTTGTCCATCATGATAAGAATGAATTTCACCTTTGCTAGGCTCGTTAAAACATCACATAGTGATGGATTCACCCGAAGGGTGGAATTATACTACAAGCATATGTTATCCTCCTCAAGTTTGTTAAAAAATAACAGGTACTAGTCAGCAATGACTGAGGAAAATGGGAAAAGGGATAAATCACTCTATGGTAGCAAGTCACTCTTGAACATGACACTTTCACTTCATCTCCGTGATTATTTGGGTTGGATTATCTACTTGATGTTTATCATACCTATGTTCTATCACACTATCCATCACTTTGGTTTTGGGTCAATGCTGCCAATTCATTTAGTGTCGCTGACATGTTCAAGAGAAGTCACTCAGTAAAACTTCATCCTTTGCAATACTCATAAACCTTCATTTTCATGACTGCAATTCATGAACCTTGTGTCTTCAGTCAAATTCTATATTCAAAATCATTACACTTGTCTCGTGTCATTGATGTGGGATACATCAAGGCCCTCCTGCGCTGAGTCGCTTCTTGTCAACATCAGAACATTATCCAAGAAGTTGATTTAGAAACACCCATCTAGTACCTTGCGGCTTGCATACATCAATTGTAAGATTCTCGCTTTCAGCGACTGGTTGACATCACTAGCTTTTGACTTAAAAACTTTGTATGGTGTTCGACATCAAAACCTTTATTCACACCACGCAAAATGTAATAGAGTATCTTGAGAATCATTATCATTATCGGTGATCTCTCTCACATCTGTTAACAGCTTACATCATTGGCTAGTAAACGGACGATGTCTTCTCGTGTTTGACTTCAGATGACATATTCACATGGTTAGACTCATACTTGAGAAAACAATTGCACAAGATAGAAGACCTTGGATCTAGTTTCATCCATCTGGGTTACGATTTCAGGAGAGTACTAAATCATCTATACAATGGATTTACACGGCTGGTCATCCTATCATGGGTCTATATCTATAGATGACTATCTATGTACATGTAATGAGATTTTTTATACTGAGTATGGGTAATCCTTCGCTTAGAAATTCATGAAAAGTTCAAATTATCGTGATATTATGTATTGTAATCGATGCAAGTCATCGTCTGCTTTAGTTCCTCTCCATCACATCATAAAGCATATCACTTGACATTATCATTTAAAACTTCATGCTTTAGGGGGAAACTGTTACATGTCTATTTAGGCACATCACTCCCAACATTCAGATTAGTACTATTAGGGCTCCTCAAAACCTAATTCAGTTGTTACATGCCCTAGACAAGTCACCACATTGAATGCTTCCTTCTATGAAAGTTTCCTGGCCTAAAGCCTTGTTAAAATGCCTCCTTGGGACACCAACACAACCTTGGTCAGGGGTAACTGTAGTGTAGAGTAGGTAGGCCCATTGTGGCCTACACTATAATGCATTTAGGCCTTCTTTAACCTGTGCTTAGTGAGATTGAGCGAAATTTGCATAGGGTTATGGGAATATTCCATCATTCTAGATGATTCTAGAAGGATCCCATCTCTTATCTCCTCCTATGAGCCTAAAATTGGATAGGCTAAGGATCTATTAGCCTACTATCCTCTCATCCCTTGCTCCATGGAAACTAACTCCATGTTTGGAAGGCCATTCAATACGCTCATTTATGACAAAACCACCTCCATTTCCAATAAATTGAGCACTTATCATAGTGATCAGGGGGCTAGAATCTGAAGTTTGTAAGGAAATTCTATTGGTTTGAGAATTTAGTTCATGTCAAGCAATGTTATGCTGCTAGATTTGTGTGCTTTTGATGTGGCGAGGGTTGGACTGAAGCTGGAGGAGTGGCACATGATCGAATTGTATTGGGTGATACTCTTCCTTATACATTAATAAAGAGTTTATTTCTTTTCTCATATTATTGTTCATATCTATGATGATTATTTCTTTCAGTGTCTTCGATTCCATTGTTTTATAGTAGAAAGATCATGTATGATTTGATCATTTCTTGTTTTTGTTTCTCTTGATACAGGGACCTTTTGAGAGGATTTAGTTCAAGTGGGAGTGACGGGAGCGATTCAAAAGAGATCAAGGAAGCAAAAGACTACAAGTAAGTTCCTCCATCTCATCTATCTTCTATAAGAAAAGGTTAAACTACTTTCTTTCTGTTGTTCTAGGTGTAGTCACCCACCTAGGGAAAATGTGTTTATTCGTAGATGCAGATTCCATATAACAATATTCAACCATGCTTGAATATCAAAAAAAATGATGAAGATTTGTATGATTTAATATTGTTAACCATAGTCAACAAATATCAACTATGCTCAACCATGATATATCATGGTCATCTTTGGTCAACCATAGTCAACCTAAAACATTCCATTCTCTACCAACTCTTAATGGCTAACCATGGTTAGAATGGTCAAATATGGCCAACCAAGGTCTTTATGGTTGAATATGGTCAACCATAATGGTTAATCAAGATCTCTATGGTTGAATATGGTCAATAATGATCAACCTTATTCCACCATGGTCAACCCCATAAACCATCGCAACCATTAATGTAACCATTTTGTAGCATTAATGTAGCATTAGCATTAGCATTAATGTAAGATTGACCATGGTCAACCTTGTAAACCTTGATCAACCTCAGAAACCCTCGTCAATCATGATTGAACATGGTCAATGAATCCACCCCACAAACGTTGGTTGTAACTAGAACACCACATTTGGTAATATGGTTGATATACATTGATGAACAAAATTTTCCACCTTTTACATGCCAATCGACGTATGAAAATGATGTTAAGCATCATTTAAAAATGACATTGATTGACATATATCAACCACATGAGTAAATGTGGTTGTGCCAGTAACTTTCTACAAATTACAAAATTAGCCTTTCTAGCAGGCTTGGTAAATATTTTGGCCACTTTTTTATTTTTATTAAAATATGCCAAGTCAATTTCTTTTGACTGTATCTTTTCTCTTACATTATGATGTTGACATGTTTTGATATGTTTTGACCTAGCATGGTACACTAGATTATTTGGCAACTTGATGGAACTTTGGTTATAGTAATTGATAACTATAGGAACATTCTATTTTTATCCAACATCTATAAGGATACTCTTGAGCCAATGCCTCGTAGGTAGAACTACATAATTCTTTGTACTCAGCTTGACTTCTGGCCATCTAGAATTCCAATAAATTCAGAATTAGAATGACCTATCAAATCCACATTACAGTAATTAGTATATTCAATGTGACAATTAATAGTTCCTTTCATATATTGAAGAACCCTTTTCGTAGCATTCCAATGATTATTATGAAGCTTAACCATAAATTGGTTAAGTACATTGACTAAATATGCAACACTTAGCATAGTTATAGTGAGACAATTAAGAATTTCCACCAATTGTACATACAAAGTACCATCAACCTCTTTTCTTCCATCATCATCACTGAGCTTGAAATTTTGTTCAAATGAAGTAATTGTCTGAAAGGTACTAATATTGCTTCCAATGATATTTGACTCTAAAGTCTCTATGCTAGAAAAAGGATTTGACTTAGAAAATGTCAACATGGATGAGTTGCATGGAATACTTATAGCCTACGAAATGAGTTCAACAGACTAGGAGAATCCATCTAAGAGAGAATAAACTTTTACAACATCTAAGAAGAGAGAGAAAAATAAGAAACAATCAAATCCATACCTCAATTGCAGTTGTAGTGAAATTTAATATGAAGAAATAATCAACTTTGTGAGAAAGGTGAAAAGAGGAACATGAACGTACAAAGGAAAGACTCCCTTAAAGTGTTTAATTATTTTAAATTGTTCATTTTGCTTCAAAGTGTCCTTATGCAAATAACTTATATAATGATGGTGAAGAAGAAGCTCGTAGGAAAGTATATAAGAATCAAAGAAAATACAAGAAACTAGGTAAAAAGAAAGCCTTCAAGAAAAGTTTATATTCAAAAAATATAGCTCTTCGTCTGATGAATAAAGTGATAACGATAGTGAAAATGACACATGAAGAGTGTTATTCATGAAAGGGATAACCAAAAGGAATATTCCAAGGAGGATGATGTAGCAGGTGAATCAGATCTTGAAAGAGAACTTGTCAGCACTTTAAAGCATCTAAAGATAGAAAGGAATAATTTCGAGGCATTGGAAGCCAAATTGAGTGAACTAAAGAAACACACTAAAATTATCAACTAGAAGGATAGATAATTACAGAATACTATCATCAATCTAAAAGTGCAATTAGAGGAAGCCAAGAAAATTTAAGAAATACGGAAAAGGGAATTGGAAGAAGCACCTATACAAAAGAAATTTTGGAAGCAGAGATAGTCTCATTATGAGAGGAGCACAAAAGAGGAATATCCAATAGAAATTTGTAAATAGAACCAAAGTGTTGGATGAAGTTACCAGCAGTCAAAGATCATGCAATGAAAATACAAGGTTATGATACAAGCCCATGTTCATTAAAGCTTCAAACACCGTGACGATAGAAAATTAAGTTGAATGAAATAATAATGTAGATATTGTCAAGTACTCTATCAAGAAAGAGGAAAGCATGCTTGAAAAAGAGATGGTTGAATATTAGAATACATGAAATAAAAAACGTGCAATAAGGAAGCCTCAAAAGGAAGATCGTTTGAAAACCACATCACATAGAAGATCCCCTAGGTATAAAACTATCCTTCTTGGTGTGTGTTATTCATGCAATAATTTTGGGCACAAAGTTGGAGTTGTAAAGCTTGTGCTAGGAATAGAAGAAACAATGGAAGCTAATCTGGGAATGATTATCTCATAAAATATCATGAAAGGTACAACTAAAATTATAATAGGTTTGGATCCCTAAGTAATGAGGTAGAGTATTATAAATGCAACAATTTTCGACATGTAGTAAAATATTGCAGGTTGAAAACTCTTCCAAGGGATCCAAAGCATGAACCAAATATTCCTCTAAAAGAACCTTCAGGGTTATGAAAGAAGAAGGATGAATATTGTGCGATTTCTCTAAAATCTAAAAGCAACAAAGGTGTATGGTATATTGACAGTAGCTTCTCAACACATATGATAGGGGATAAAAACAAATTAGTATATTTATGGGAAGAAAAAGATGGAACAATCTCAATTAGAAACGATGGAATAGATAAGGTCTTATGAAAGGGTACAATTAAGCTCAAAAGTAAGAATTGCATGGAAGAAGATAGTTTTCTCTTTGAAAATATGAAGCATAGCCTACTAAGTGTGAGTGAAATGTGTGATCAAGGACACACGCTTCTATTTAACTCAAAGAAATGTGAATAAGAAGGGGAAAATTAGGTAGATTAGAAGTGACTATAACAAGGACCCAAAATGACATATATACTCTAGATGAGATTCAAAAATAAGGATGTTTTTTGTTAAAGATGATGAAAGTTGGCTTTGTCATAGAAGGATGGGACACATAAACTCTGATCACCTTGTCAAAATCAGTAAAAATGAAGTTGTAAGAGAAATACCAGAGGTTTCAAAACCAGCAAGTACCATGTGCAAGAATTACAGGTATGGAAATAAGGTGAGGGTTGAATTCAGGACCAGGGAACATTCCACTTCAAAACCATTAGAGATTGTTCATATCGATTTATGTGGTCCCATGAGAACCAAAGTACTCAAAGGTGAAAATTACTTCATGTTATATATTAATGATTACATTATAATAATAACAGTAAGTTTTCTAAGGAAATGTTTAGAAGCATTTGAATTATTCGAAATCATCAAAGAGATGGCTGAGAACTACATTGATTTGAGAAACAAGTGTTTAAGATCAGATAATGGAGGATAATTCACATCCAAATAATTTTAACACATTTGTGAAGAACAACGGATAAAAACTCAATTTTCGATAACCAGGCACCACAATAGAATGGAGTCGCTGAAGGAAAAAATAGAATGGTAGAAGAAATGTATAGGATGATGTTGAATGATTCCAAAGCAAGCGATGTCTTCTAGGTTCAAGAAGTGGAGACAAATGTACACATTCAGAACATAAGAATTCTTAGAAGCAATAATTACATGACCCCATATCAATTATGGAAGGGGAGACCGAAAAATGTCAAGCACCTCAGAATCTAGGGAAGAAAATGCTACATAAAGAGGCAAGGCAAGAAGATGAGAAAATTTAACTCTTGAGTAGATAAAGGCATATTTGATGGGTACTCACACAAAATAAATCCATACAAATGCTATAAGTGGAGACTCAAAAATATAGTTGAAAGCATCAACGTAACATTTAATGAAGTTTGTGGACAAAAAGCTAGGAAATGAGGCTCATCTTCAAGGGAACAAGAAACAAACAAACCAAAACAAGAAGGAAGAGTCAAAGAAGAAGAACAATCAAATGAAGAGTCAACTATCAACTAGGAAGAAGCAGAGGATAATCATCAGAGACATCCTAAAACTCCTAAACAGTGGTACCAAAAGAACATCCATCAAAACAAATTAATGGTGATATGAATTCAATAATAGGAACTATAATAAGTCGGAAAATAAACATTCTAGAACAAGAAAATATTGTTCTCTTATTCATAGCTAAGCTTAGCAGCTTTGAAGAAGCCAACCATGATGAGCATTGGATCAAAGCCATGGAAGAGGTAAAGGATCAAATCGAAAAGAAAAACAAACTTGGGAATTTGGTTCCAAGACCTAGGGAAAAAAGTGTCATTGATACATAATGGGTCTTCAGGAACAAGCTGAATGAACTTTATGGACAGGTGGCTAGGAACAAAGCAATATTGGTATGTAAATCATATGCGCAGTTTGAAAGAATAGATTTCGAAGAGACGTTTTCCCCTATTTCCAGGATGGAAGCTATTATGATGTTCTTGGCTTATGCTTGTTCAAGAAACATTATTGTTTATTATGTATAAATCAAATCATCCTTTCTAAATGGAGAATTATAAGAAGAACTTTACATAGATTAGCCAAAAGTATTCCTACTTACATAAAAGAAATACTATGTATGCAGATTGAAGAAAGTCTTATACGGTCTCAAACAAGTTCCTAGATCCTAGTATGCACATATAGATAGGTACTTGCAACAACAAGGTTTCAAGAAAGGAAGTGTCAATAACAATGTATAAATAAATATTGAAAAAGACAACTTGACTCTTATTGAAGTATATGTGGATGAAATCAACTTTGATAGTGATGATGACAGGCTGAGTAATAAATTTTCCAATGATATGCAGAATGAGTTTGCTATGTCCTTACTTGGTGAGTTGACATTCTTTTGTGGACTCCAAATATGCTTGTAAGATGATGACATATTCATTTATAAAACCAAGTACATCAAGGAAATGTTCAAGAGGTTCAAAATGGAAGAATGCAAACCATTTAGCACTCCCATGGTGACCGGTTGCAAGTTGAGTAAGGATGATGAGTCCAAGGAAGCATATGAGAAATTGTATAAATCGATCATTGGTAGCCTATTGTATGTAACAACTTCAAGACCAAATTTAATGTAGGTAGTTGGATAGGTGGCATGATTCCAAGTAGTGCCAAAAGAATCCCATGTTGTTGTAGTAAAAATAATATTATGATACCTTAAAGGAATAATAGATTTTGGACTACGGTATCCAAAGGGGAATTAATTCACCTTGACAACTTATACAATTGAAAATTGGGTAGGTGGTATTGATGATCCAAAAAGCACTAGTTGAGCAGCCTTCTATTTGGGTGATTGTCTCATTTTATGGTTGAGCAAGAGGCATCCTTCAGTCTCCCTATCCACAATAGAAGCAGAATATATTGTAGCAACAACATGTTGTACTCAGGTTCTTTGGATGAATAAAATTATGCAGGATCTCCAAGTGAAGTTTGATGAGCCAATTATGATATTCTATGAACACTAGGGCCATAAGTCTCTCTAAGAATCATGTAATGCACTCAAAAACAAAACATGCTCCTATTAAATATCACATTTTTTGAGAGTAGGTTGCAGAGAATAATATCAAAGTAAAATATATTGGGACAAAGGAATGAATAACTAACATCTTCACCAAGCCTCAACCACAAGAGACATTTGAGTATCTTCAAGAGAAGCTCATGATTCTTCTAGGTGCAAATTGATATGAATTCCATCAAGTCAATTAGAGAGGGGGAGAAAGGCATGTTATAGGAAGAGAGAATAAGGTATCTTATTAGTGGGAGTAACCATTTTCCATTGTTTTTAAAGAGGGAGAGAAATTAGGAGAGGAAGACCAGAGCTATGTAGTTAGTGGGAGAAACGGTCACAAGGGGAGTACGTGTGCTTCTATCAATGACAAAGGGGGAGATTGTTGAAAATTGGTTGTCATTGATACCAACCCAAGTAGAAACCAGAAGAAACCTTTCTTTCATTAAAAAAAATGACAAGGAAGATCAAGGTTCTTAGTATCAAGATTATCTTCATTTGATGGTCATTGTCATGACGATTATAATAGTAGGTGGAATGCCTCATAACTCTGCATGGTTGAGGAGGTATGCCCGATCAAAGTTGGAGCCCCATTTTGTGGTCAAGAAGCCCAAAAGAAGATGTTGCACACACTTATTGATTGGTTGGATAGTGTCATTCTAATTCAAGAAAATTAAATTAAATTATCATTGGCCTCCTAGTTAAATTCACTTGTAAAAGAGGAATGGAAATTAATTTATCAAGTCGACCTCCAAGACTAAATTATTTTTGGCTCAAAAAAATTAAATTAATTAGGTCAATTCCATTTTATTGTTAAGTCGACTTGCCCCCTCTAGAAGTGTCTTTGGAAGTATAAATATAGCTTGTTTGGCTTTCATTTGATCCATGTTGTAAGTGCTTAATTGATACATCTCTATGGTATTTTTAGGTCTTTATGGAGTCATGCCAATATTCTATGAGAGTATGAGTTATCTCAGCATAAGGATAATTTTTATCTTTGGTTTTTGTGGGCTTATTGAGGCAGATATATCTGAGGCTTTTAGGCCCCTCAAGGCCATAACTTTGTGGCCATGTTGATGCCTGAATTCAACATTTTGGTTGATTATACAAGGCAAAGGTTCATTGATTCCTAAAGCTAGTAATTGATTTTTCTAAGATCCTTCTTGCCTAATTCTCTAAGGTTTCTCATGCCTCTGTGGCAAAGCAGTATCCAAGGAGAAGTAACATTGGACATAAGTCTAATTCTTATGTCTTTCTGCAGTGATCTTTAGTCAAAGTTTTGAGGACCTTTTGTGTAGTATTTAATACTTACCACAGGGTTTATCACACATATTTGAAGGCTAGTTTAGCATAAATTTAGTGTCACTAATGGAAATTTTCTAAGGTATGTTTTTTGAGGCATTTTTGTCTCTCCTAGGGAACATATCTACGGCCTTTCCTAAGGGTTGAAATCAGGGGAGTTTTGGTATCTTCTATTGACTATATGAAGGAGAATTTCATTGATTGCTAAAGGACAAGTGAGAAAGTTTCATCCTTTTGTTATAGGAAGAATATGAGCCAAAATTACTAAGTTTGTAAGTGTTATAGACATATTTGGGCACTTCAACCCCAATCATATATGTCAAAAAACCAAGGGCTTCTTAGTCCCTAAAAGTGTTGTTTCACACCCTAAAGGAACAAGGTCAGCTGATTACATCATCTCCCAGAAGTTCTCCATGGAAAACTGCTCAGAAGTGGTCAAAAATAGGCCATACAGACTTCTCATTGCTAAGGGTGTGATGCATCTCACCTACCACATGCAAAACGTGTGATGCATACTGAAAATCCCTTCTACAGGGTGCGAGGGGCGAGAGTAGACAAATAGCAGAGATAGCTTGCAAGGTGGATGATCATGGAATCTTCCAGAAACTTCTCCTATGACACTTGCCTCTCTGAATTCACCCAGGGATGAGTAAGAGATCATAAATATCCAAGTGGAACCAAGAACTATAAGGGAGAGGACACTAATCAAAATCCTAGAAGCTGACTCACCCCTCTGCAAACATCTATATATGGATCCCTCATCCCAGAGATCCAAAGGCTAGAATATTGTATTTTTGTAAGGAAGTGATGTTGGTTTCATTGTGGAACATCATAGTGTGGGTGATCTAAGCTTTCCATGAGGTGAAGAAGGGCTTTCATGTTGGGAGGATGACACTAGGTCAAGTCAATGGGTTGTAATCCTCTCTTCCACTCTTTCTATCAATAAAGCTATTTGAGTTTTCCTGCACATTCTTGTATGTTTGAGTTGATATATGCATTTTTGTGGTCAATATATGTCTGGTCCTATATTGTTTATGATTGTAGATCTCTTTGCTTTGATGGTATCATGCTTCTTTGACTTTACAGGTGCTCTTTGAAGCAGGACAACCAAGGGAGGAGCGGTCAAGATCTGTCAGAGGGGAGAGGAAACAAGCAAGGATCCAAGCAAAAGATTAAGGTTGGTACTCTCTACTTCTCTCTCATCTACGTCTAATAAAGGAAATGCAAGTAACTTTAGTTTGTTTGTTTCTAAAATAGCTACTCGTCTTAATGGGACTAGCAGCTCTGAATGGACACTAGATTTCCCAATAATGAAATGGCGACTCTGCTGGGCAACGAATAGCTTGTTTGCTTATTTCTAGTTTGTTTACTTTATAAACTATAGACAGAGCCTGAAGTTATGCTAGCTAGCCTTCGAACTGCTTTTTCTATGCAACTGCAAAGTAGATAAACACTACTTCAGTCAATCTCTAGGCTAGTTTATGAATTAAACATCTAACTTGCAAACATCCTAATTGCCCTGGTGGTGGCTCAAGTAACCTCATTAAATCAGCTCCTATGATCTGTATTTACTGACTATCATCAGCTCGGCCTAAATCCCTAAACTAAGCTGCAAACTATGACCAAAAACCAAGTTAAAGTCCCATCCCTAGACCATCGCACCTTCTCCTCTTGGCAATATGGATGCATCGCACCTCCCTTGTGTAGTAGGTGAGTTGCATCCCTGTTTCCCTGTGTTATAGGTGCAATGATCAGATAAGACTGTTTCTGCCTCCAGATTTTGGTTTTTTCTTCACTCCCTTCAGCTTTATTCAAGAGTTTTGTTGTCTGTGATCAGTATACTGCTGTGGAAAATCCCTTCCTTTGCATTATTCAGCCTCCATTGTATAAATAATTTTTAATGTTTTTATGTATTGTTCACCATTTATAGTTTTCCTTTACAAAGAAGCAGCTTAATCGAACTGTCGTCTTTTGATTTGGAAGTGTAGCAAGTATTGTTTTCAGTCAAAGAAAAGAATCCTACTCTTCTTGATGGTCGATTACACTGTTACTCTTGTATTTGATTTGAATTAATAGTATTTCAAGTGTCGAAAGCAGTTTTCAATTCAAAATCCCAAAGTGTCGTCATTGTCTTCCCTTTCGTCCTTTGAAGAGAAAATTGTTAGTACTGTCGCTTTGAAAAGATAATTCAGATTTTTACTTAGAATTCTTTTTGTCATTCACACATTAAGAAAGCAGAAAACAAATACATGCATGTGCATTTGCATTTAGACTGCTTGTTGATTTTGATTTAGGACAGTGCATCTAGTGTGTGCTCTCTGCTCTATGTTGAAAGAATTTCGCTTCTCTTTCCTTAGTAGCTAGGATTTTCATTGCAAAAAGAAGATTAAACGACTGTTTATCATCTTAGATTGCATTTTTAGGAATTGTATATCTACATCACATGGTGAACCTTAAAGGAAAACTTATTAAGAGAGATCAACTGTAAAATAAATTCAATGAACATAAAAATGCTTTGGAACCTAACACACAACATTTAGAAGTCTAAGCTAGAGACGTATTCTGGCGTCGTAAAGCCTGGTAACTATCGCTTTCATTGTAGGTTGGGTGATTCCTCCTCTTTGAGAGGACAAGTGCCAGTATGGACTTGTGCTCCCACGTAGCATTGAGTATATATTGGGAGACCACAATAGGCTATATCATTTATCCTGAGGAAGTCATGTCTGCCGCCCTATCGATCGTAATTCACTGAACACAGCGTTCAAGAAGATTGACTGCCATACCATAAAAAGTATTCTGCAGTTTTGTGATTGGTTTGGTAATCCCTCTGTCTAGATTTCCAGAGTAGTCTCTTTCATTCCTTTTCAGACTCCTTAAAGGAAAAGGTCCATCTGAGCACTTGTCACTTTAGGCTCATTAAAAATCGAAGGCGACTATAGTCATCTTTAGCTTTTAGTCGACTCTTAAAAACTGAAAAATCAACTTGTGTCAAAGTGTCATAAAATTTATTTTAATCGGAATAACGTCACTGTTCCCTCGTTGGTCTTAATTTGAGAAAATGGAGTCCACCAACCAAGGATTTCACCTTAGGGGAAATCCTAGTCCTTTCTCCTCTTGGGGAGATGTTGGTGCACCTCATATGGCCAAATTATTCCTTCCAGGATTGAAAATCGGCTTGCGAGTATGGCTCTTCTCGACCTCTGTCATTTAAAGCACCATGATTCCTAAGCAATCAACTCAGGAACTAGATGATAGTAGAGTTACCCCCCAACATTATACTTCATTTGTTTCTCCCTCTCCTTCTTCCTCTTCTCTTGGTGAAGCTGGTAAAACTAAAAACCAAGTAACTGAGAAGAAGACAAAAGGGAAGGTGAAGAAGAAGAAGGAGCCAAAGGCAAAAAGGGCCAACCATACATCGTCTAGCGAAAATCCACACACTGCACTGTCCAAAACTAAATCTCCATGTGTCATTTGCAAAGGGGACCACTATCATTGAGGTTGTCCTTGCATCCCACGGATCTTAAGGGACTGGTCTCACTGCTTGCACAATCAGGTGTCCTCAACCTCTGACGATCATGTTGAAAGTACACCATCAACTATTGAAAACGAAGTCTCTCGACAGAAAGGAAAATATAAATTTCCTTGTAGATTATGTGAAGGCGATCATGCCATCCACCATTGTCCCTTCCTAGACGAAGCTAAAAGAGTCTTGGATAACCGTCCTGCTTCACTGCTACGACTTCCCCCTGGATACAAGAAACTCTTGCTGAGTCCATCGCTAGTTGAAAATCTGACTGACACACCTTTGTGGTCGGTCGAAGCATCTACCATTGGAGATAAACCCTCTGAGTCCACACCGGACCAAATTCAATAGGTTGAGATGGTAGTTGACCCAGTCTTGTCTTCAGAAGGTCCATCTTCAGATGATACAGTCACCGAAGAGAATGAGAACGACACTGTTCAAATTATTTTCATAAACACAGACTCCGATGAACATGGGAGCAATCTACTCTTTCCTTTACTGCAAGAAGGAATTTCATCAGAGTCATATTTGGCCATTTATTTGGTCCCACCTCCAAGAAACCTAGTCGTTTCCTTCGATTGGAACCTACTAGGCATACCCCATCTACCATCTAATGTACCATTCTGAATCATAGTACAAGCGTACAGAATGGTCGTCGTTGGTACTATCATAGATGAAGGGGCTTCTGTGAGTATCCTTTCCTCAACTACTTGGAAAGCGCTTGGTTCACCACCACTTCTGCCTGAGATGCGAAATCTGACAGGCTTCGACAAAGGAACCAATCGACCGTTAGGGATCCTTCCAAATTTTCCTATAACTTTGAGAGGGAGAACCGTTTATCTGAATGTAGTGGTAGTCCAAGGACGTTTAGACTATAATCTACTCCTTGGGCATGACTACATTTATAGCATGGGAGCCATTGTCTCCTCGCTCTTTCGAGTGATGTGTTTTCGCATGAAGGTAGAGCGATACAGCTCGTAGACTAGCTTTCATTCCCTGACTCACACATAGCTAACAGTAAAATTCCATCCCTAGATGGTCTTTTTATGCAAGGAATGTCTCGTCAGTCTCCAGTCCATCCACCTGATGAGCGCGAGTGATTCAGTGATTGTGACTGAAACCCAGCGGGCATGCACCCTGGTCTACTTCGGCAAGAAAACTTTAGGTATAGGGTAGGTTTCCGTGAAGGATACATGACTAGTCTGACACACCCATCCATTTATGAAAATGGGATTACAGTGGAATAAGATTCCCTCGTCAAAGTTATGTGTGTGGGGGCGATTGTGCCATTCAGCTTTGTCTATTTCAATAGACATCGCCAAGGACGTGTTTTTTCTGCGATGCGGATGGAACAATATTGCAAATGCGAGAACTTTCATATGGTAACCTGGAAACTCTGCTTCGCTATACCTGGAGGCATGTGAATCTTTTGTACACAAGTGAAAAATGACCAACATAATGCCAACTCCATAGTTTCTGGTAACTTCAGTTGCTTAGGTTAGGTGATTGGTCGGATTGACCATTCACCTTTGCAGGGGCCAAATGGCACCAACAAAGTAAAGGAAGAGTTCTCCTACCTAACCCTGGTAGTTAATTAACCCCTAGGACAGTAGTTGGTCATTGCTAGCTTACATGTGAAAGGCAGCAGAGCAAAGTTTCTAATGGGCAAGCTCCCTAAAAAATGAACCTATCAATGAGACATCCTTATTATACGACTGACACGAGCTGTTTTACGCAAAGTTCAAGCTCATTAAAAATTAAACCTAAGCAATGAGCATATGTTCCACCAGAGTTTAAGCTCATTAAAAAATGAACCCACCTTCGGTAAATAACCATTGCGAATGCATTATCATCAGCTTTTTCACCTTGGCCGTGTTCTTACCATCACCTCCACTATGTTTCTAGCTGGTCATACACCTCCATTTGATTGTTTACCCCTTTTGAGGAACAACTGCGATGAGTGATTCTATTAGCCATCTTCTTTACACTGCCATGATTGAAAAGTTCCAAACCTTACCTGGAACCAGCTGCTATCCAAAAATATCAATTGTTCCTAAAAAAAAGAGTCTCCTTTAAGCTCTTTGCATCTGACTCGTAAAATATGAAAATATTGCAAAGAAATTGGCCTCTCCAGCTCGTCAAAAATATCGAAAGTGCTATCCCTCCTCTAGATTTTAATATTTTTGGACCTGAGGGATCATTATACAAAAAGATCGAGCGCTTGTCTTGTTCGGCTCGTTAAAACTATCGAAAATTCATCCCTTTCGTATTATTTTATACCTTTTCGGACTTAAGGGATTATATTATGAAAAAGGATTACTAGAGTTTCCTTTCCATCGCTTTTCAGACTCTCTAAATTGAAAAAGGACCGAGTTATCTTTGTCACTAAACTTGTTAAAACCAATAGCGACAAACTTGTCCATGCAAACAAGAATGAGTTTCACTGTCGCTAGGCTCATTAAAATACAACGACAGTTTGCCGAAAGGGAAAATTATAGAACAAGCATATGTTATCCTCCTTAAGCTTGACAAAAATAAAGAGGTACTGGTCAGAAATGACTGGGGAAAAATTGGGAAGAAAACTTGAAGAAACTTTATTGGTAGGAAGTCGCTCTTGAACATGACACTTTCACTCCATCACCATGATTGAGTTTGGTTGGGTTATTTTGTTCATCAGTCATATTACCATTAGTCCACTGTACCATCCATTTTTGGTGTTAATGCTACCAATCCATTTAAGTGTCACCGATATGTTCAAGAGAAGTCACTCAAAGAATTTGCCAACCCAGCTTGTGTCTCATCCACTGCAATACCTTCACACTTCATTCTTTCATGACCACCACCCTAAACCCTATATCATCATATCATTTTCACCTCCACAAAATCATTTTCTCTGTTCCGTGTTGTAGATGTGGGGTCCATTAATGCCCTACTACGGCGAGTGAACTCTTGTCAACATCAGCTCATTATCCAAGAAGTTGATCTAGGAACAACCCTTTCAGTACTTTGAAGCTTGCATGCCTTAATGGCAAGTTTCTCACTTCGAGTGATAGGTTTACATCAATGGCCTTCGACCGAAAGGTTTTGTATGGTGTTCGATGCCAATTCCCATTTTCACACCACGTGAATTGTACTGTTGTACCTTGAGGATCATCATCATTATCATTGATTCCTCTCGTGCCTGTTAACAGCATACATCATTGGCTGGTAATCAGGCGACGTCTTTCCATGTTCAACTCCAAAACATCTTTTCACATGGATCAACTTGTACTTCGAGCGAAGATTGAACGAGTTTGAAGACCCTGAATCTAGTTTCATCCATCTAGTCTATGATATATTTACCAAAATAAAAACATCAAATGTACATAATTGTTTCACAGATAATCATCCAAACGAAAGGATGATGGCTCAAACAGTATCATCAGTCTGCCACACAGACGGTTGTTTGTCCTATGTACATGAGATGAATTTATAAAGATGAGCATGGGAATGCCCACCTCGACTAGATCATGAAAATATTATGACGATAATGTATTGTATTGTATCTTATTACAGGTCGCCTTCCAGTTCGAAAAAACTTGGATCCTCGTGATAAAGCATTTCACTCGACATCAAAAGATTTACGACCTCATCCTTTAGGGGGCAACTGTTATAGACATATTCGGTCACTTCAACCCCAATCATATATGTCCATAAAGCAAGGGCTTCTTAGTCCCTAAAAGTGTTGTTTCACACCCTAAAGGAACAAGGTCAGGTGATTACATCATCTCCCAGAAGTTCTCCACGGAAAACTGCTTAGAACCGGTCAAAACTGGACCATACAGACTGCTCAGTGCTAAGGGTGCAATGTATCTCACCCACCACATGAAAAGAGTGTGATGCATACTAAAAATCTCTTCTGTAGGGTGCGATGGGTGAGAGTAGACAAATGGCAGAGATAGTTTGGAAGGTGGATGATCATGGAATCTTCCAGAAAATTCTCCTGTGACACTTGCCTCTCTAAATTCACCCAGGGATGAGTAAGTGATGATGAATCTCCGAGTGGAACGAAGAACTATCAGAGAGAGGACACTAATCAAAATCCTAGAAGCTGACTCACCCCTCTGTAGACATCTATATATGGATCGCTCATCCCAAAGATCTAGAAGCTAGAATCTTGTATTTTTGTAAGGAAGTGTTGTTGCTTTCGTTGTGGAACATCATAGTGTTGGGTGATATAAGATTTTCATGAGGTGAAGAAGGGCTTTTGTGCTGGGAGGATGATGATGGGTCAGATCAATGGGTTGTAACCCTCTCTTCTACTCTTTCTATCAATAAAGCTATTTGAGTTTGCCTCCACATTATTGTATGTTTGAGTTGATATATGCATTTGTGTGGTCAATGTATATCTGGTCCTATATTTTTTATGATTGTAGATCTCTTTACTTTTATGGTATCATGCTGCTTTGACTTTATGGGTGCTCTTTGAAGTAGGACAAGTAAGGGAGGAGTGGCAAAGATCTGTTAGAGGGGAGAGGAAACAAGCAAGGAGCCAAGCGAAAGACTGAGGTTGGTACTCTTTGCTTCTCTCTCATCTACTTCTCATAAAGGAAAACACAAGTAACTTTAGTTTGTTTGTTTCTAAGATAGCTACCCATCTTAGTGGGACTAGAAGCTCTGAATGGAAACTAGATTTATCGATAACGGTGAGGTAGTTATGTGTGGGTTCATTGTGGAATAAATTCTGAGCACACTGAGGGAACATTTTATAAGGTTCATACCACCATTATAGGTCTATTGTTTCCCTTCTTCATGTCCTACATTAAGACACTTCATATCAGAACTTGGAATGCTTTATGATAAGACAAATGATGTTTTCTAGAGGTATGTTGTCGAACCTTATAAGCCCTATTAAGTAACCTATTTTACCCTTTCTTGACACACTCCTATAGCACGCGATCTAATGGTAATTATGGCAATATTATGAAGTATATCAGAAATTTGTATTTGAGTATTTTGGGAGTGTTTTGGTTTGCTCCATGGCTGAAATTCAGAGATTCAAGAGGAATTTGGTTTCCTGAGCCTTGAGGAAAATTATGGAGTATTCTAATCGCATTATTCTTCAAAACTTTATTTGAGGTATCCTAGTCATAACAAGTCAAAAGTCTGCATTCTTCATGGAAAATTTCAGATCATCCTAGAACTTAAACTTGTTATGGAAGGAATTAGTGATATTTTGAAATGTTACATCAATATTAAAGGGTAGATTTGTTCATAATTTTAAGGGCAAAAGTATGACTTTCATGTTTGCACATTTTGTAAGCAGTGTTAAGGGTTGTGAAAATCATTAGCACACTTGAGAGTTTGTTCACAATTAACAAATTTGAGGTATGTTTAATTTTTTCTTTTGTAAATAGAAATATTGTTGATTGAAGGAATTTTGTAAGTAAATCTTGTTCAGACAGTCCTAAATTTTTGAAGGAATTTGGTTTTTCACTACATATGCAAAACACACTTTAGCAAAAAGGGGCTTATTGAATATATATTTGTAAGTGGATCATTGTACCTAGTACACGAGCCCATAATTTATTTTCTTATTTTGTTTTTAGGGTAGTTGGGGTGTGTAAGTCAGGAGAGTGAAGTCTCCTTCATGTTGGAGTCTGAAAATACTTTAGAGTGGCAAGGTGGTGATAGAGAAAGTTGGAGTTTGCAGGGTATTTGAGCATCCTTTCAGTTGTAGCTAATAAAACTAAGACGTTGGAGTGTTCTTCCAGTTGGATTTGGTAAAAGCAATGCATAGGAGCATCCTTTCAAGTTTTGGAGCTTCCTGATAAATTGAATATATTCTTAGAGTACTAGGAAGTTGGAGCTGAAATGTTTTTGTACTCATAAATTATTATAAAACCATTCAGTTTTTTTTCTCACTGAAGGGTTTCTGCCTAAAAATTTGTTATGTACTACTCTTATGATGTGTTGATTATTTTTCTATTGTTCATACTCTAAATTTTTTATAGTTAACTAATTGTGAGTCAAATTTTGATTCACCCACTCTGATTATTTCCAAAAGTTTGTTTCTATCATATGATACAAGACTTGAATTTTATCAATTCTTTCTACATGTAATTTAACAAGCTCACACCCTTAATTTTATCCTTCCTTTAAATTGCACCTCATTTGAATTGATTTTTGCTTGATTTACTTCTATCATGCCTAGGTGATTTATGGTCATTACCTGAGTGGGTTGTAAAGATAGGGTTCTCTATTCCCTTCACTATAATATTATAGGTACTCGTCAACTTATTTTGTTTCTTCTCTCTCCTATTGCAGGTTTACTTTTCACAACCTTTCATGGCTAGAGCCTGACATGGCCATGCCCTAAATTCAACTTACTTACCCTCATAATTAAATATTTTACGAGGCATAGTAGCACTTTCATGCTTGAATAGCCAAATGTTATGGTTGATTTTGTAATAATTATGATAAAATCAAATCATTGTAAATTTTAATGTTCTTCTGCAACATTGCTTTCCTCTGTAGGGACCAATTATAATTTAACATCTTAATTTATTTGGTCTATAGCTCAATAGTTTATTATGTTTTTCTCATTATATAAAGGATTGGGACTCTAAATATTTATCTATTTCCTATATAAGTACTCATTGTTCTTTTCTATAAATTGTTGTTTTTTACATTTACAACCAGAGCTTTTTATTTTATCCAAGACCCATTATTGACATGGATTCCTTCCCAAGTCTTTTATTCCTACTAAAAATATTATTGTGCATGTTCTATTTTCTAATATTTTCTTTTAAGTATTTTCATAGCTCTTATTTCTCTTACTCAAATAAACATATGCATGTTCAATATTCCTCT